>JAWMAR010005730.1:0-21998 GCA_036785375.1 Leucoraja ocellata
GGACAGAGAGGGAGGGGGGCCAGAGAGGGAGGGGAAGAGAGGGAAGGGGAAGAGAGGGAGGGGGGCCAGAGAGGGAGGAGGAGCAGAGAGGGAGGGGGGAAGAGAAGGAGCACGCAGAGAGGTAGTGGAAAAGAAGAGAGGTGGGGGGGCAGAGAGCGAGGGGGAAGAGAGGGAGATGGAGGAGAGGGAGGGGAGCAGAGAGGGAGGGGAGCAGAGAGGGAGGGGACAGGGAGTGAGAAGGGAGAGCGGGCGGGGGGCAGAGAGGGAGGAAACAGAGAGGGAGGGGGTACAGAGAAGGAGGGGGGACAGAGAGTGAGGGGGATGAGAGGTAGAGGGGCAGAGAGGGAGGAGAGCGGAGAGGGAGGGGGAAAGAGAGGATTGCGGGTCAGAGAGGGAGGGGGCAGAGAGGGAGGGGGAAGAGAGGGAGGGGGCAGAGAGAGAGGGGAGAGAGAGGGAGGGGGCAGAGAGGGAGGGCGGAGAGAGGGAGATGGATGAGAGGGCGAATGCAGAGAGGGAGGAGGCAGAGAGAGAGGGGGATGAGAGGGAGGGAGCAGATAGGGAGGTAGCAGAGAGGGAGGCGGCAGAACGGGAGGGAAAAAAGAGGTAGGAGGCAGACAGGGAGGGGGCAGAGAGGGAGAGGGCAGAGAGGGAGGAGGGGTACAGAGAGGCAGGTGGTGAAGAGGGAGGAGGCAGAGAGGGAGGGGGCAGAGAGGGGGGGAAGAGAGGAAGGGGAAGAGAGGGAGGGGGAGGATAGGGAGGGGGTGCAGAGAGGGAGAAAAAAAGAGATAGAGGGGGCAGAGAGGGAGTGGGCAGAGAGGGAGGGGGCACAGAGAGGAAGGGGGGGGGCGCACAGAGAGGGAGAGGGGACAGAGAGGGAGGGGGCAGAGAGGGAGGATCAGAGAGGGAGCGGAACAGAGAGGGAGCGGGAACAGAGAGGGAGGGGGCAGAGAGGGAGGTGGAATAGAGAGGGAGAGGGCAGAGAGGGACAGCAGAGAAGGAGGGGGAGAGGGAGGGGGCGAGAGAGGGAGGGGGTCAGAGAGGGGGCAGAGAGGGAGGGGGAAGGTAGGGAGGGGAAATATAGGGAGGGGGCATAGAGGGAGGGGGACAGAGAGGGAGGGGTGGAGAGGGGGAAGACAGATAGGGAGGGGGACAGAGAGGCAGAGGGCAGAGAGGGAGAGGGGACAGAGAGGAAGGGGAGCAGAGAGGGGGGCGCAGAGAGGGAGGGGAGCAGAGAGGGAGGGGACAGAGAGGGAGGGGGGCAGAGAGGGAGGGGACATAGAGAGAGGGGGCAGAGAGCGAGGGGGGCCAGAGAGGTAGGGGCAGAGAGGCAGGTGGCAGAGAGGGAGAGGGGACAGAGAGAGTGGAGAGCAGAGAGGGGGAACCAGAGAGGGAGGGGAGCAGAGAGGGAGGGGACAGAGAAGGAGGTGGGACAGAGAGGAGGGGAGCAGAGAGGGAGGGGAGCAGAGAGGGATAGCGCAGAGAGGGAGGGGGGTCAGAGAGGGGGGGTTAGAGAGGGAGAAGACATATAGGGAGGAGAGACAGAGAGGGAGGAGGACAGAGAGGGAGGGGGCAGAGAGGGAGGGGGTTGAGAGGGAGGGGACAGAGATAGAGGGGGCAGAGAGGGAGTGGGCAGAGAGGGAGGGGGCAGAGAGGGAGGGGCAGAGAGGGAGGGAAGAGAGGGAGGCGGAGAGAGGGAGGGGGGACAGAGAGGGAGCGGGGACAGAGAGGGAGGGGGAGGAAGAGGGAGGCGGAAGAGAGGGAGGTCACAGAGAGGGAGGATGGACAGGGAGGGAGGGGCACAGAGAGGGAGCGGGCAGAGAGGGAGGGAGCGGAAGAGGGGGAGGGGAGCAGAGAGGGAGGCGGCAGAGAGGGAGGGGGTAGATAGTGAGTGCGGGCTGACAGGGGGTTCAGAGAGGAAGAGAGAAGTGAGGGAGGGGTTAGTTCGCAAGGGGTACAGAGAGTGAGGGGGCAGAGAGGGAGGAGGCAGAGAGGAAGGGGGGACAGAGAGGGAGGGGAAGAGAGGGAGGGGGATGGGGAGGAGGATCAGAGAGGGAGTGGGAGAGAGAGGGAGGGGACAGAGAGGGAGGGGACAGAGAGGGACGAGGCAGATAGGGAGATGGGACAGAGAGGAAGAAGGCTGAGAGGGAGGGTACAGAGAGGGAGGGGGGAAGAGGGGGAGGGGACAGAGAGGGAGGGGCAGAGAGGGAAGGGGAAGGGAGGGATGGGGCAGAGAGGGATGGGGCAGAGAGGGAGGCGGCAGAGAGGGAGGGGGCAGAGAGGGAGGCGGCAGTGAGGGAGAAGGCAGATAGGCAGGGGGCAGAGAAGGAGGGGGTAGATAGGAAGGGGGGCCAGAGAGGGAGGGAGCACAGAGGGAGGAGCCAGAGAGGGAGGGTAAACGGAGAGGGAGGGGACATAGACGGAGGGGCAGAGAGGAAGGGCAGAGAGGGAGGGGGTGAGAGGGAGGGGGACCGAGAGAAGGGGGGCAGAGAGGGAGTGGTCATATAGGGAGGGGGCTGAGAGGGAGGGGGAACAGAGAGGGAGGGGGCACAGAGAGGGAGAGAAGAGAGGGAGGAGGCAGGGAGGGAGGGGAGAAAGAGGGGGAGGGTGGAAAGAGAGGGTTGGGGCAGGAGGAAGAAGGAGAGAGGGTGGGGTACAGAGAGGGAGGGGGTACAGAGAGGGAGGGGAGAGAAGAGGGGCGAAAGAGGGGGGGTAGAAAGAGAGAGATGGGGCAGAGAGGGAGGGGAGAGAGGGAGGGGGTACAGAGATGGAGGGGAGAGAGGGAGGGGGTACAGAGAGGGAGGGGGACAGAGAGGGAGGGGGACAGAGAGGGAGGGGGAAGAGAGGGAGGGGGTACAGAGAGGGAGGGGGGCAGAGAGGGAGGGGACAGAGAGGGATGCGGCAGAGAGGGAGGGGGCACAGAGCGGGAGAGGGCAGAGAGGGAGGGGGCAGAGAGGGAGGGGTAGATAGGGAGTGGGACAGAGAGGGAGGGGACAGAGAGGGAGGAGAGAGGAAGGGGACAGAGAGGGAGGGGGAAGAGACGGAGGGGGCAGATAGGGAGGGCGAAGTGAGGGAGGTAAAAGAGAGGAAGGGGGCAGAGAGGTAGGGGGCAGAGAGGTAGGGGGCAGAGAGGGAGGGGTCAGATAGGGAGGGCAGAGAGGGATGGGGCAGAGAGGGAAGAGGGCAGAGAGGGAGAGAGGGAGAGAGGGAGGGGGCAAGAGAGGAAGGGGCAGAGCGGGAGGGTGACATAGACGGAGGGGACCAGAGAGGGGCAGAGAGGAGGAGGGCAGAGAGGGAGGGGGGAGAGAGGGAGGGCAACATAGAGGGAGCAGAGATGGAGGGGGACAGAGGGGGAGGGCGGGGAGAGGGAGGGGGGCAGACAGCGAGGAGAAGTGTATAGATAGGAGGGAGAGGGGTAGGTAGGGAGGGGGACGGGTAGGTAGGGAGGGGAGGGGATAGAGGGGAAGGGAAAGGTGGCAGAGGCAGATCCACCAGGCACCGGGCGGCGGACCTGAGCGATGCCGCGGGCGTGCGAGCGGACGTCGGCCCGAGGACCGCAAGTTCGGCCGCCGCAGTCTCCAGTCAAGGGTCCGACATCATCTCCAGGCTCGTCCTTTCTTCCACCAGCGGCGTCTGCACCACCTGTGTAACCCATTGTGAGGTCATCATAGAAACATAGAAATTAGGTGCAGGAGTAGAGGCCATTCGGCCCTTCGAGCCTGCACCATTCGCCATTCAATATGATCATGGCTGATCATCCAACTCAGTATCCCGTACCTGCCTTCTCTCCGTACCCCTGACCCCCTTAGCCACAAGGGCCACATCTAACTCTCTCTTAAATATAGCCAATGAACTGGCCTCGACTACTCTCTGTGGCAGAGAGTTCCAGAGATTCACCACTCTCTGTGTGAAAAAAGTTCTTCTCGTCTCGGTTTTAAAGGATTTCCCCCTTATCCTTAAGCTGTGACCCCTTGTCCTGGACTTCCCCAACATCGGGAACAATCTTCCTGCATCTAGCCTGTCCAACCCCTTAAGAATTTTGTAAGTTTCTATAAGATCCCCTCTCAATCTCCTAAATTCTAGAGAGTATAAACCAAGTCTATCCAGTCTTTCTTCATAAGACAGTCCTGACATCCAGGAAACAGTCTGGTGAACCCTCTCTGCACTCGCTCTATGGCAAGAATGTCCTTCCTCAGATTTGGAGACCAACACTGTACGCAATACTCCAGGTGTGGTCTCACCAAGACCCTGTACAACTGCAGTAGAACCTCCCTGCTCCTATACTCAAAGCCTTATGCTATGAAAGCCAACATACCATTCGCTTACTTCACTGCAAACGAGAGCTGCTCGTTGAAATTCGAAGTCTATTGATGTTTTTTAAACATTTTCAGTAATGTCGAGAAATAAAGCATGAAATGTACACATAAGGTGCTCTTGGACTCGACGGGCAAAATGTCAACCGGAATATTTAAAAATGTCATCGTTACCGGCAGTTTTTTTTGCGAAGATGGAAAGGCACACACATATACGCACGTACATGATCAGGGTTGTAGAATTAAACTAGACCAAGTGGGATCTGTTTTTTTGTGGGGGGGGATGGCGTTATACACACTAACCACGACCCCCCCCCCCCCCACCCCGCTCGCAGACACTATCCAACCCCTGGCCCCAGACACACGCACACACTATCCACTCCCTTGATATGATATTAATATTATTCATTCACTCCTTTTACCCCATCCCCCGCCCTATCCACTCACGCATAGCTCCCAGCTCCCAATGTGGTAGATGCCCTCCAAGGTTGGTACCGGTGGCCGAATAATCTTCTACGCTCTGTGGACGACGCTCTGAGGAGTTCTCCTCTCTGGCTCCGTGCAGCTGAGATACCACACAGAGATTCCATACGTTAATATGCTCTCTGTGGTGCAGCGGCAGAAGGTTGTCAGCAGCTGTTGGGGCAGACCAGTATTTTTTAATGTCCTCAGGGAGAACAGTCGTTGCTGTGCCTTCTTGACCAGCGCAGCGGTGTTGGTGGACCATGTGGTGGTGGATTCATTGCATTGGCAGGAGTAACATTCTGTTGTGTGTTTAAGAAGGAACTGCAGATGCTGGAAAATACAGGTAGACAAAAGTGCTGGAGAAACTCAGCGGGTGCAGCAGCATCTACGGTGTGAAGGAAATCGGGCCGAAACCGTTCTTCAACAAACCATTATTTGGTGTGTTGTAACTGTTACTGAATAAATATTGATATATCAGATCAATGAGTATGTGTGATTTACTCAACATGGTGTCAGACCTGGTCAACCCACTTCCCTTTTTAATTTTATGTCCAGTGTTTTATTTCACCCGTTTTGTCCTTTCTCGTGTTGCTAAGGCCAACTCATTCCAGAAACCGGATCCTCTGATTTTCGACTCAGAACAAGGGGTCACATAGTTTAAAGATAAGGGAGATATGTTTTAGGACCGAGATGAGAAAATATTTTTTCACACAGAGAGTGGTGAATCTGTGGATTTCTCTGCCACAGACGGTAGTTGAGGCCACACAGTGCATTGACTATATTTAAGAGGGGTTAAAATAATGATAATTTTACAATGAATTTACACGGAATAATATTTTATCGGGTCGGATAAACATGATGTTCGCGGCAGGGGCTGTATTAGAGAACAAATGTGTGATCTGAAAATGAAGCGAGACGCCACGGCGTTTTATTTGTGGAGATAGTGAAATCAAATACCATCGGACAACTTATCATGGATGACTGAAAATGTAGCCGTGATTTTCTACGTCTTTAACTCATTTACGCTTCGTTCATTAACATGACATGCTTACAGTAAACGATACAGTTATTTGCATCGAATTATATCGATGTAGGTATTGCAGTTATGAATCAGAGTTGCTAGGACACTGCGAGTGTCATGCATGTTCCGGTGCGGATGACGACGTTGGGATAGGTGAGGAGGGGGACACGGGTTTGCTCTAGAGTACGAGCACTCTATAGGTAGGTATGTTGCAAAACCTACCTGAATCGTCGATGAGAATCTGCCCCAGCCCGTGAGCGCGATTTGGCGCTGTTTAGAGGGGGCGGGTTTAAAACGCGATTTTTACCATGCTGTTCCAATCGAAGATGTTCAGCCTAGTAAATCATTAACGAAAAATCATTTTCATCATTTTCTATTTGACTGAAACGTCCGCAGTAAATCAATAACATCAATTATTTTCACTTCATCATTTCAATTCATCAGCCAGTCACCGCTCTTGTCCGATTACTCTCGGTAACATCTCGCCAGTTGTAAATTGTAGAAATGTCTAATTTTCCCTATTGCTGTTTACACACACATTGTCAAATATGTAGCATGTGTATTATCTGTTTCTTCTCGATACAGGAGTTCTCTGTAACTTTCAATTGACTCGTTAACTTGTTCCCCTATCGAGTTTTCCTCATGCATGACTCTTTCTTCATCTTCCGGCTCCATGATCTAAAGAGGTCTTGTCAGATCACCAAGTCTTTAAATTGAACGAACAAAGTCTTCTCTGAATTCTGCTCCAACTTTGTGTAAACATCGAGTGGCTATATTGAAAGCAATTTTCTCGAAACAATAACAAACTGATATTGAAGACAACATCTCTCCAACATCATTAGAACACATGGTATTGGGGGTAGGGTGTTGACGTGGATAGAAAATTGGTTGTCAGACCGGAAGCAAAGAGTAGGAGTGAACGGATCCTTTTCAGAATGGCAGGCAGTGGCGAGTGGAATGAGGCAAGGCTCGGTGTTGGGGCCGCAACTGTTAACCATATATTAATGATTTGGAAGAGGGAATTAGGAGCAACACTAGCAAGTTTGCAGATGACACAAAGCTGGGTGGCAGTGTGAATTGTGAAGAGGTTTGTAGGAGGGTTGAGTGAGTGGGCAGATGCATGGCAGATGCAGTATAATATAGATACATGTGAGGTTATCCACTTTGGTGGTAAAAACAAGGGGCAGATGATTATCTCAATGGGGTTAGGTTAGGTAAGGGGGAGGTACAGCGAGACCTGGGTGCCCTTGTACACCGGTCACTGAAGGTTGGCGTGCAGGTACAGCGGGCTGTGAAGAAAGTGAATGGAATGTTGGGATTCATAACAAGAGGATTTCAGTATAGGAGTAAAGAGGTTCTTCTGCAGTTGTATATGGCCTTGGTAAGACCACATGTGTAGTATTTTGTACAGTTTTGGTCTCCTAATTTGAGGATGAACGTTCCAAATTCCCTCCTCTAACATTCTACGACGCGTAGCGGAGCCTGTCCTCAACCTCAACAACCTCTCCTGTGACTCCTCCCACTCCCTCCAAGTCCAAGACGTAGCCATGTGCTCCTGTGTGTGTCTGTCAGCTATGTATGTTGAACAGATCCTGTTCCAGGCATGCACTGGACCTATCCCCGAACACTATCTCCGTTACATTGATGACTGCATCGGTGCTAATTCTTGCGCCCATGCAGAACTCATGGACTTCATCAACTTCACCAGCTACGCCCAAGTTGGGATGGTCCATACTAGAACATCCGAGGTCCTCATTCTTAAGCCAAAGGGGGATTCCCCTCTCCCATCATAGACGAGGCCCACACTCGTGTTAACTCGGTACTCCACAACTCCGTCCTTTCTCCGGCACCATCTCGTCGCCACAGAGACAGAGTCCCCCTAGTCCTTACCTTCCACCCCATCAACCGTCGCACAAAACTGATAATCCTCAGAAAGTTCCGCCAACTCTAACGGGTTCCCACCAGTAGCCACGTTTCCCCCACAACCCTTTCATAGAAACATAGAAAATAGGTGCAGGAATAGGCCATTCGGCCCTTCGAGCCTGCACCGCCATGGCTGATCATCCAACTCAGTATCCTGTACCTGCCTTCTCCCCATACCCCTTGATACCTTTAGCCACAAGGGCCACATCTAACTCCCTCTTAAATATAGCCAATGAACTGTGGCCTCAACTACCTTCTGTGGCAGAGAGTTCCAGAGATTCACCACTCTCTGTGTGAAAAATATTTTTCTCATCTCGGTCCTAAACGAATTCCCCCTTATCCTTAAGCTGTGACCCATTGTTCTGGACTTCCCCAACATCTGGAACAATCTTCCTACATCCAGCCTGTCCAACCCCTTTCTATAAGAACCCCCCCCCCCCCCCCCCCACCCCCCCCCCCCCCCCCCGAATCTTCTAACTTTTACCGACTACAAGCCGAGTCTATCCATTCTGTCTTCATATGAAAGTCCTGACATCCCAGGTATCAGTCTGGTGAACCTTCTCTGTACTCCCTCTATGGCAAGAATGTACTTCCTCAGATTAGGAGACTAGATGCTGGGACATTTCACTCCGCAACTCCCTGGGTAACTCATCCCTCAGCCCGCGTGAACCAACCTGGTCTCCAGCTTGCTGCATGCTTTAATTTTCCTTCCCAATCCTACCCAAACCTTTCGGTTTCCTCTATTTTTAGAGTGAGGCTAATAATCACAAATTGGCTCCACGGGTGACCTGTGAACCTGCCGATTAGTGAATTGTCCATTAGCTTTCCCCCACTGTACAGATAAACGGGAGAATCTGGGCCGGTTGATTTGAAAGCGGGAATATAACAGCGAGCTGATGTCGGATGTGTGGCCTTGACGTTTGACAGTCGGAGCAGATCCAGGCTGAGATATTATTCCTGACCTAAATCCCTGGACTGCACTCCTGCAGCCTACCCCTGTCCCACGGTGCGAGTTCATTCCAAGAGCTCTCCCGAGTTTAAAAATAAAATCAAACTCGTGGTAAGCACGGAGAATGAACGTAGCGGGTGCGTCGGAGCTCGGGGTCGAACCTGAGCGCTAACGGCAGGTACTCGGGAAGACTCTCCGACGGAAGGTAAGCACGGGAAGACTCGTGAAGATTTTTCAACGTGATGAAAAATGTCAACGAGAGCTCCGAGTAACGACGAGTGGCCATTACCGTAAATCTCCGAGTTCGAATCAGGGCAAACTCGGCAGAATTTTAGGAATGAACTCATACCGTGGGACAGGGCTTGTTGTAACTCGCATGCGGCATACAACATTGAAGTAATTGCTCCCAGCTTCACAGTAATGTCTAGTTTGTGGCTATGACCAGCGGGGCTGAACAACGGGCGCTCCTACGAGGAATGCGAGTGCAAGAAGCTGAACGCCCACTGAACCTTGAAAATTACCCGTCTTTCTGTGCAGAGGTTCTTCTGTGGAGATTTGAAGACGGAACACACCTTATTATGTACAAGTTGAGAGGAGAGATGTTTTGCTTTCTTAAACAAACGTCCCGACCAACAGGGTTTTAATTAAGTTGTGTGCATGCATGATTACGATTTAGCCCGTGACCATCAGCTCGCTCAGTATCCAACCCGGCCTAAATCTGCCGACTTGTTCACTAAAGCAAAATGTAGAAATCTTCAGGATATTTTGGATGTTGCACTGAGATAGGTCAGATATACACGAGAATATTGCTGGCATCGATGGAACGGGAGAGACAACGCTGCTGTGATTTATTTATTAGAGTTTCTACATTAGATTCCTCCCTTAACACATTTAGACATAATTCTCGGCAGATATGTTATCCCGCTCTTCAGTTCCTCTCTGAATTTAGACTGAGTTACCGCGTAAATACACGTGTTTGTGCAGCAACTCAAAAGCAGGAGCATGTAACCGGTTTGGTCCGCGATATACCCCGGGTCACTGAAACTGGTAAAATAAAACCGCTTTGTTATCTGTGTCCAGAGGAAAAATATAAAATACGTTATCCACAGTATAATGAAGTTGCCGGAAATTGCAAAGAGCAAGATGATTGACTTCCTTCTGCTTTCCAGCTCGGCATCATTCTGATTCGCACCATTTTTGCTGCCTCTCAGATTCCTGCGGACTTGACTGGCCTTTAAAATGTGCCCGACTGTTAGAGCGTTGAGCAGTAATATCAGGAACATTGGGAGCAGAGGGTTGAAACATCGGTGAATCCAGGTGAATAATATCCATGTGGGTTCAATGTTGCATTCTTGTTTTACATAACACATCCAGTCTACATTGTGTACTGATATATAAGGTTCGAATACAAAGTACCAGGGGATGTTTTTGCAGCAGAACAGCGGACACACAGTTGCTATAACCCTGGCTGCAGTTTTCTCCGTGCAAAATCTGGATCTCAGCTTGTGGCAACAAATCATCAAATATCGATCAAATGTGAACGAGAGGGTTAACCACACGGAGATGTCTGTGACTGCGTGGTTAAGGGCCCGGTGGAAGGAACACACTTGAGTAATGAAGAGAAAAGTTGTGGGAAAATATAGATTATTGATACGATGAAGTAAAACGTCAATGACAGCAACCAACAGATCCGCCGCAGCCATGGCAACAAGATAGCGTGATACACATTTGGAGAGACCGCACTTTCCCCGGGACAGGATCACAATGGATATCACATTAGCTGTGTTAGGGAAGATTCAAACATCAACAAAGTGCATGAGCAGTGTAGGTTACAGGGTCCCCCCATATAACACGCGATTTCACATTAAGATTAGAGTTGAGCATAGACATTCATGACAGGGCGAGCGGCCCACCGCACAAAATGTTTAAAGGTTCAAGCTCAAGTGAGTTTATTGCCATGTGTCCCTGATAGGACAATGCAATTATTGCCTTGCTTCAGCACAACAGAACATAGTAGGCGTTTACTACAAAACAGATCAGTGTGTCCATATACCATTATATAAATTTATACACACATGCATAAATAAACTGATCAAATGCAAATTACAGATGATGGGTTATTAATAATCAGAATTTTGTCCGAGCCAGGTTTAATAGCCTGATGGCTGTGGGGAATTAGCTATTCCTGAACCTGGTTGTTGCAGTCTTCAGGCTCGTGTACCTTCTACTTGAAGGTAGCAGGAAGATGAGTGTGTGGCCAGGATGGTGTGGGTCTTTGATAAACTGCCAGCCTTTTTGAGGCAGCGACTTGAGGTTAGGAGACGGGAATGAAAAGCATTTCCACTGTTAGGACTGTCGCCAATGTTGACGGGCGAATGGTATCGCAATAGATGCGTGAATGAAAATAATGATAGTTTTACAATGAATGTACACGGAATAATATTTTATCGGGTCGGATAAACATGATGTTCGCGGCAGGGGCTGTATTAGAGAAGAAATATGTAATCTGAAAAGGAAGCGAGACGCCACGGCGTTTTATTTGTGGAGATAGTGAAATCAAATATCATCGGACAACTTATAAAGGATGTCTGAAAATGTAGCCGTGCTTTTCTACGTCTTTAACTCATTTACGCTTCGTTTCATTAACATGACATGTTTACAGTAAACGATACAGTCATTTGCATCGAATTATATCGATGTAGGTATTGCAGTTATGTTCATCATTTTCTATTTGATTGAAACGTCCCGCAGTAAATCAATAACATCGATTATTTTCACTTCATCATTTCAATTCATCAGTCAGTCACCGCTCTTTTCCGATTACTCTCGGTAACATCTCGCCAGTGACAAATTTTATAAATGCCTCATTTTCCCTATTGCTGTTTACACACACATGGTTAGGATACCGGAACCGCCACACACGTACCTGAGATTCTGACCAGAGTCGCACAGTGGCGGGACCTTCCTTCAGCCGTTTGCTCGGTGCAATGGATTCCCTGCGGCAGCGATGTCGCTTCTGTCACAGATTCTACAGACGGCAACTGCTTCTCACGCGCAAGGACAGAACAATACGTCGAGAATGAAACATTGGACATTGAACGTTGAGTAGACTATGTTTGTTTCTGCTAAGAGTGGATATCCACCCACGGCAGGCATTGCAATGTTGATGAATAATATCCTTCACCTGGGTGTGAAGCAGTGGAGACATTATGGCCAACGGTACCGCAGCCGGGGTCATGTTTGATCAAAAACCAGAGTGTATCTCTTGCAACCGAACGGCTCACGATATATGTGTGCACATAGGCGATGAGGAAGCGCGGTTTAATACTCCTATACATGACGAGACGTCACCTGGTGTCAACGGATAGGAACAATGTCTAGCCGATGAATGGATACTATAATGTAAACAGAAAATATTTTATTGACTGCAGGAAGTTTCAGTCAAACAGAACATTAATGAAATACATTAAATCAGTTCAACCAACTGCAGCATTTGCTATTGAAAATGGACTATTCAGTTGACCGAAACGAGGTATTGCTGAGTTCAGCCCTTCACAAACACGGCTGTAGTCGTCTTTCAATGGATTGGAGGACAGGAACATCTAAACGCCACATATCTGCCAAGAATGGAGTAGGAAAAATGCTTTTATTGACGATTCATAACATAGATCCAATTACTTACCAAGAATTCCAAGCACTGCTATAATCGGGTAATAAATCATTGCTGCCTGGAATATGGGAGGCAGCAGAAAAAACGGATAATCGGTGAATATAATTCTCATCCTGGAGAGACGTGAGAGAGAAGCTCAGAGTTCGATGCTGGAATGCAACTGACAGCGCGTTGCAGAGAAAGGCTTCATATCTACTCGAGATCGTCTTCCCCTGGGATCACGAAGACACAAACAAGAACATTAACATCACTTCGTGGTATCTGAACATCGTGTCAACAATATTCACAGCCATGATTTCACCACACGACCTATAACCACTAATGATGTTTTTATCTAAGTGGAAATAACTGAATTTAAGATTATATATTTACATAATTTCCCTCTATTCTGATTTAAATGTCGGAATTTGAATGCTATACAGTAACACGTTCAACAAGTGGGGCCTCGCTTCTCTTATTCTGTAAAACGGTGCTTCTCTGCCAAAGCTCAAACTAAATCCAACAAGCTGTAACAAACTTTCAAAGTTTCGCTAGTCTCGCAGTGATACAACTAGATTCGAATCAATATCAATTTCGACTCGCTAGAGGTTACTAGTAGAATAACGATACATGCAAAGCCGGGACAGTATTGCGAGTTCAGTGAATCACAATATTGGGAGTGGATGGCAGCAAATGTAGTCGTGGGTTCATAGAATCATAGAGCCATACATTGTGAATACAGGGCGTTCGGCCCAACTCTCCCACACCTACCAATATGTCTTACATACATGTATTCTGCATGTGTTTTGCAAAGACATGCGAGTCCTCGAGTTGCTAGGACACTGCGAGTGGCATGCATGTCCCGGTGCGGATGACGACGCTGGGATAGATGAGGAGGGGACACGGGTTTGCTCTTGAGTACGAGCACTCTATAGGTAGGTATGTTGCAAAACCTACCTGAATCGTCGATGATAATCTGCCCCAGCCCGTGTGCGCGATTTTGGCGCTGTTTAGAGGGGGCGGGTTTAAAACGCGATTTTTATTATGCTGTTCCAATCGAAGATGTTCAGCCTAGTAAATCATTAACGAAAAATCGCTGAAAGACCCCGTCGCAAAAGGTATTATTAGTTTTTATGGCCTTGTATAATAGTTATAATAGTTTTAAAATCACTCTCTCAACTCGCGACCTCTCGCAGCCCCAGGGTTTTGTAAAGCAAACAATTAGAGGTATGTACCTTATTTTTACATTAAAAGGGGCTTCTTAAAACCCCTTTATACAAATTGTATTATAGCGAGTAGTTCATTTTGGGCTCTTTATATCCCGCAGTATTTTTCTGGGCATTTGGGGCACAAATCAAGCGCAATGTGAACGTTCTAAACCAGCGCATTCACAGGAACCCACTAGAAAGCTGATTTAAAATGGACTTTAATTTACAGCAATTGAACAATAAACTCCTTCTATTTGGCCAATAAATTGATGTAAATGAGATTTAAATATCATGTTTTATTGTGAATTATTGGTGAATATTATTTGGGCACTTAGGCTATTTAAAAATGTTAATCATTTATTAAGAAATGGATAGATGTTTAGATCTAGTAATTGAAGTTTGAAATTAGCTACAATTGGGTAACTAACGAATTATATGCTTTAATTTCAGGTCATCCAAGTAAGATTGTTTTATATTTGTTTCAGAATGGTTCAATCTATGATAACTGAAAATTTCATTCAGTGCTCTTAATTTTTAAGAAGGTTATGGCCTTTTGACTGTCCATGATCACAGCCTTTTTGTTATGTCCATAGAAAATCAATAGGGAACAAGATGCTAATTTCCGAGTATGAAAATGGCCATAACGTTTTTTATTACTTGAGATATGAAAGTGAATTAGGTGTCAAATTAAACTTCTTTTCATGCTTTATCTGGTGGGATAAATTACAGACTTGATTTTTTAAATCTCAAAATGTTGTAACATTGCTACTATAGGTATGCAAGGTATATATAGCAGACAGTTATGAGTCGATGGACGTGTCCATATGCCGGGACTTTGCGGCTGACCTTTATGAATAAGCCTCAGTTGTCACAGACCTCGTCAGCAAGTGTATTGGGGATGGTGCATCACAAACCGCCATAGTTGGTTCCATAACAGAATATACGGAACATCGACTCCCACGCGATGTTCATGTCTGCAACGTCCAGGCCAAGTGATCCTGAGCGGTAGAAGATGTCTACTTACGTTCTTCGCAGAGTTATTAAGAATAACCCGAGACTATTGCGGACAAGGATGAAGTCCCGAGACAACTGCACGGATGTCGGTGATTTGCGGTAAGGCTTGTACGGGATGGGATCAATGTATTAAATGCATCTTTACTCTCCACTCGAGTATGAGTATAACCTACTTGAAGAAGACGGCCTTCACCCTAATGCAAGGGAAAGCAAAGGTAGCGTGCCTTCATAGCTATGCTCCTATTACTCTGACATCCAGCACCGGCAAGTACCTCCAGATGTTGGTGATGGCGCCCAGTCTCTCCAGCCTCCCAGACAACTTGACCCGTTGCATTTACCTACAGTCGCAACAGGTCGACAGGGAACGCCGCCACTTCCTAGACCACTAAACATCTTTCGATCACTTAGATAACAAGGATTCCTGCTTATTGATCGGATATTGCTCCGCCTTCAATGCCATTATCACATCCAATCTTATCGTTAATATCCTGATCCTAGAAATATAGACACATATAAAATAGGTGCAGGAGTAGGCCATTCGGCCCTCGGACCCTGCATCGCCATTCAATATGATCATGGGTGATCATCAAACTCAGTATCCTCTACATGCCTTCTCTTCATATCCCCTGATTCCATTAGCCACAAGGGTCACATCTAACACCCGCTTAAATATAGCCAATGAACTGGCCTCAACTACATTCTGTGGCAGAGAATTCATGAGATTCACCACTCTCTGTGTGAAAAATGTTTTTTCTCATCTCAGTCCTAAAAGATTACCCCTTCATCCTTAAACTGTGACCCCTTGTTCTGAACTTCCATAACATCGGGAACAATTTTCCTGCATCTAGCCTGTCCAAGCCCATTAGAATGTTGTAAGTTTCTATAAGATCCCCCCTCAATCTTCTAAATTCTAGCCAGTACAAGCCGAGGGGTAGAATTGTGCATAGAAGTTGGGACGTCATGTTAAAATTGAACAGCGCATTGTTGAGGCCAATTCTGGAAAATGGTGTACAGTTTTGGTCGCCAAATTTTAGGAAAGATGTCAACAAGATAGTGAGAGTACTAGTGAGAGTACTAGAGGAGATTTACTAGAATGTTGCCTGGGTTTCAGCACCTAAGTTAAGAGAAAGGCTGAACAACATACGTATTTATTCTTTGGAGCGCAGAATGTTAAGGGGGACTTGATAGAGGTCTTTAAAATTATGAGAGGGATAGACAGAGTTGACGTGGCTAAGCCTTTTGCATTGAGAGTAGGGAAGATCCAAACAAGAGTACATGATTTGAGAATTTGGGGCAACATGAGGGCGAACTACTTTACTCCGAGAATGATTGATGTGTGAAATGAGCTTCCAGTGGAAGTGGTGGACGCAGGTTCGATTCGATCATTTAAAAATAAATTGGATAGGTATATGGACGGGAAAGGAATGGGTATGGTCTGAGTGCAGGTAGATGGGACTAGGTGAGAGGAAGTGTTCGGCACGGACTAGAAGGGCCGAAATGGCCTGTTTCCGTGCTGCAAATGTTATATGGTTGTATGGTTATAGGATACACGTTGACCACAGCAAGGGGCACACTAGAGGAGCAATAACAATATATATATATGCGATGCTACTGTTTGGGGTGAAACGATGCAAGTGATCAGCGGTGATTTATTATTAGAAGTTTGCTCCAACAAATCAGGAAATTGCGATCGTAACCTTTACCAAAGACCATATTTGATAAAAACAACAATCAGAAATATATGTGTAGCAGAGAGAAAATGAAAGATATGTTGCATCATCCAACTTTGTTAGTGCCGGCAAAACGCCGCGCCTTTCATGGATCATATGTTTACTCTCTTCATACGCGCATCAGTTGGTGGAAAATCGGTCGGAAGAGGGTGATGTCGAGAATGGCAGAGCAGATTATATTATCCCGTCTTTACTGAGAGGAACTTCACGTTTTTGATACCGTATACACTGGAATGCTATCTGATCCAGAATACCAGACTGATTCCTGGGATGTCAGGACTTTCATATGAAGAAAGTCTGGATAGACTCGGCTTGTACTCGCTAGAATTGAGAAGATTGAGGGAGAATCTTATAGAAACTTACAAAATTCTTATGGGGTTGGACAGGCTAGATGCAGGAAGATTGTTCCCAATGATGGGGACGTCCAGAACAAGGGGTCACAGTTTAAGGATAAGGGGAAGTCTTTTAGTAGCAATGTTACAAAATTTTGAGGTTTAAAATATCAAGTCTGTAATTTATCCCATCAGATAAAGCATAAAAAGAAGTTTAATTTGACACCTAATTCACTTTCATATCTCAAGTATTTAAAAAGTTTAAAAAGTTATGGACATTTTCATACTCGGAAATTAGCATCTTGTTCCCTATTGATTTTCTATGGACATAACACAAAAGCTGTGATCATGGACAGTCAAAAGCCCATAACCTTCTTAAAAATTAAGAGAACTGAATGAAATTTTCAGTTATCGTAGATTGAACCATTCTGAAACAAATATAAAATAATCTTACTTGGATGACCTGAAATTAAAACATATAATTAGTTAGTTACCCAAGTGTAGCTAATTTCGAACTTCAATTACTATACCTCAACATCTATCCATTTCTTAATAAATGATTAACATTTTTAAATAGCCCAAACGTCCAAATAATATTCATAAATAATTCACAATAAGACATGATTTTTAAATCTCATTTACATTAATTTTTAGGCCAAATGGAAGGAATTTAGTGTTCAATTGCTGTAAATTAAAGTCCATTTAAATTAGCTTTCTAGTGGGTTCCTGTGAACGCGCTGGTTTAGAACGTTCACATTGCGGTAGATTTGTGCCCCACATGCCCAGAAAAATACTGCGGGATATAAAGAGCCCAAAATGAGCTACTCGCAATAGTAAACTTTGTATAAAGGGTTCTTAAGAAGCCCTTTTTAATGTAAAAATAAGCAACATACCTTCTGTATACAGCTCCATGCGGCCCTGTGGTTGCGTGAGGTCGCGGGTTTAGAGAGTGATTTTTAAACTATTATAACTATTATACAAGGCCATAAAAACTAATAATACATTTTGCGACGGGGTCGTTCAGCGATTTTTCGTTAATGATTTACTAGGCTGAACATCTTCGATTGGAACAGCCTAGTGAAAATCGCGTTTTAAACCCGCCCCCTCTAAACAGCGCCAAAATCGCGCACACGGGCTGGGACAGATTTTCAGCGACGCTTCAGGTAGGCTTTGCAACATACCTACTTTTAGGACTGAGATGAGAAAAAAAATTTCACACAGAGAGTGGTGAATCTCTGGAATTCTCTGCCACAGAAGGTAGTTGAGGCCAGTTCATTGGCTATATTTAAGGGGGAGTTAGATGTAGGTAACTCTTGTGGCTAAAGGGATCAGGGGGGTATGTAGAGAAGGCAGGTACCGGATACCGAGTTGGATGATCAGCCATGATCATATTGAATGGCGGTGCAGGTTCGAAGGGCTGAATGGCCTCTACTCCTGCACCTATTTTCGATGTGTCTGTCTGTCCGCATTCCTCCCTCGGTGCTGGACAGAGGTGTCCACTGACACTGATGGGCCAGAGAGTTTGTTTAGACTCGAAGCCGCAACCATGCGTTGTTCCCAGATGTTCCTGTTCCGTCAAAACATCTCAAATACCTGCTGATTGGTAGATAGAAACATAGAAAATAGGTACAGGAGTAGGCCATTCTGCCCTTCGAGCCTGCACCGCCATTCAATATGATCATCCAACTCAGTATCCTGTCTCTCTCTCCAAACCCCCTGGTCCCTTTAGCCACAAGGGTCACATCTAACTCCCTCTTAAATATAGCCAATGAACTGGCCTCGACTACCTTCTGTAGCAGAGAATTCCAGAGATTCACCACTCTCTGTGTGAAAAATGTTTTTCAAATCTCGCTCCTACAAGATTTCTCCCATATCCTTAAACTGTGACCCTTGTTCTGGACTTCCCCAACATCGGGAACAATCTTCCTGCACTTAGCCTGTCCAACACATTAAGAATTTTGTAAGTTTCTATAAGATTCCCCCTCGATCTTCTAAATTCTAGCGAGTACAAACCGAGTCTATCCAGTCTTTCTTCATATGAAAGTCCTGACTTCCCCAGGAACCAGTCTGGTGAACCTTCTCTGTACTCCCTCTATGGCAATAATGTCTTTCCTCAGATTAGGGTATTATTCATCAACATTACAATGCCTGCCATGGGTGGATATCCACTATTAGCAGGAACACACATAGTCTACTCAACGGGGAAGCTCAATGTTTCATTCTCGACGCATTGTTCTGTCCTTGCGCGTGAGAAGCAGTTGCCTTCTGTAGCATCTGTGACAGCAGCAACATCGCTGCCGCAGGGAATCCATTGCACCGAGCAAACGGCTGAAGGAAGGTCCCGTCTCTGTGCGACTCTGGTCAGAATCTCAGGTGCGTGTGTGGCGGTTCCGGTATCCTGACAATGTGTGTGTGAACAGCAATAGGGAAAATGAGACATTTCTACAATTTACAACTGGCGGGATGTTACCGAGAGTGATAGGACAAGAGCGGTGACTGGCTGATGAATTGAAATGATGAAGTGAAAATTGATGTTATTGATTTACTGCGGGACGTTTCAGTCAAATAGAAAATGATGAACATAACTGCAATACCTACATCGATGTAATTCGATGCAAATAACTGTATCGTTTACTGTAAGCATGTCATGTTAATGAAACGAAGCGTAAATGAGTTAAAGACGTAGAAAATCACGGCTAAATTTTCAGACATCCATTATAAGTTGTCTGATGGCATTTGATTTCACTATCTCCACAAATAAAACGCCGTGGCGTCTCGCTTCATATTCAGGTCACATATTTGATCTCTAATACAGCCCCTGCCGCGAACATCATGTTTATCCGACCTGATAAAATATTATTCCGTGTAACTTCATTGTAAAATTATCATTATTTTAACCCCCTCTTCAATATAGCCAATGAACTGTGGCCTCAACTACCTTCTGCGGCAGAGAAATCCACAGATTCACCACTCTCTGTGTGAAACATATTTTTCTCATCTCGGTCCTAAAACATTTCCCGTTTATCTTTAAACTGTGACCCCTTGTTCTGGACTTCCCCAATATCGCGAGCAATCTTCCTGCATCTGCCACACCCACAACCGCTCCTGGAGTATTGTGAACAGTTTTGGTCCCCTAATATGAGGAAGGACATTCTTGTAATTGAGGGAGTATAGCCTATGTTTACAAGATTAATTCGCGGGATGGCGGGACTGTCATATGCTGAGAAAACGGGGCAGATGGGCTTGTATACTCTGGAGTTCAGAAAGATGAGAGGGTATCTCATTGAAACATATAACATTGTGAAGGGCTTGGACACACTAAAGGCAGGAAACATGTTCCCGATGTTGTGGGAGTCCAGAACCAGGGGCCACAGTTTAATAATAAGGATTAAGCCATTTTGAACGGAGAAGAGGAAACACTTTTTCACACAGAGAGTGGTGAGTCTGTGGAATTCTCTACCTCAGAGGGCGGTGGAGGCGGGTTCTCCGGATGCGTTCAAGAGAGAGCTAGATAGGGCTCTTAAAGATAACGGAGTCAGGGGATATGGGGAGAAGGCAGGAACTGATTGGGGATAATCAGCCATAATCAAATTGAATGGCGGTGCTGGCTCGAAGGGCCGAATGGCAACTCCTGCACATATTGTCTAACCAGCGCCCTGACGCCATCCCCAAAACCGAGGGGGCCGCCGGTGATTGGCGCTGAGTCACCTGGGTGGGGGGGTGACGTGCATCATGGGGGGAAGGTGACAGAGTGCTGGAGTCACTCAGCGGTTCGGGCAGCGTCTGTGGGGAACGTGGACAGGTGCAGTTCGGCCTCCTGTCGACAGGTGGGGCACAACCCCCCCCCCCCCCCCCCCCCCCCCCCCCATGCACTCTTAGTGGCTCTCCCACTGAGCAGCCATTCCTGCCTATTAGATTCTATTGTAATGAAATAACACACAGGCATTAAAAGAGCAAAAAGGTTTTATTAAAGTTTAAAATGTGAATGACTCTAAAAATATAAGAACAATTTAAATGTTAAAGATGAGAATTATTAAAGTTCTTCCTTGTTGTGTTCTGCTACTGCCTCTGTTAAGAAGGGAAATCTGAGAATTTATCTCAAAGTCATCATTCAACGAAGCACACTTTTAATGACAACATTCTTGGTCGATGTTCCATCCTTCAGGAAAACTTTGACATGTCCCTTCATCTTTCCTCGGCTAAGAGCCACATTTAGTTGTCCATGCTGAAATACCGGTTTGTCGAGGTAGATCAACACCTTCTGCATTGTTTGTCCTTGTGCTTAATGGATCGTCATAGCAAAACGTGATTGAATGGGGAATTGGGTCCGCTGAAGGGAAATATCTTCACCTTCAGTCAAAATCTTATTATCTAAATGGTGGCCGATTGGGAAAGGGGGAGATGCAGCGAGACCTGTGTGTCATGGTACACCAGTCATTGAAAGTACGCATGCAGGTGCAGCAGGCAGTGAAGAAAGCGAATGGTATGTTAGCTTCCTTTGCAAAATGATTTGAGTATAGGAGCAGGGAGGTTCTGCTGCAGTTGTACAGGGTCTTGGTGAGACCACATCTGGAGTATTGCGTACAGTTTTGGTCTCCAAATCTGAGGAAGGACATTATTGCCATAGAGGGAGTGCAGAGAAGGTTCACCAGATTGATTCCTGGGATGTCAGGACTGTCTTATGAAGAAAGACTGGATAGACTTGGTTCATACTCTCTAGAATTTAGGAGATTGAGAGGGGATCTTATAGAAACTTACAAAATTCTTAAGGGGTTGGACAGGCTAGATACAGGAAGATTGCTCCCGATGTTGGGGAAGTCCAGGACACGGGGTCACAGCTTAAGGATAAGGGGGAAATCCTTTAAAACCGAGATGAGAAGAACTTTTTTCACACAGAGAGGGTTATTGAGGCCCGTTCATTGGCTATATTTAAGAGGGAGTTAGATGTGGCCCTTGTGGCTAAGGGGATCAGGGGGTATGGAGAGAAGGCAGGTACGGGGTACTGAGTTGGATGATCAGCCATGATCATATTGAATGGCGGTGCAGGCTCGAAGGGCCGAATGGCCTACTCCCGCACCTAATTTCTATGTTTCTATGTTTCTATGTTTCTATGATATGGGGAGAAGGCAGGAACGGGTTACTGATTGGGGATGATCAGCCATGATCACATTGAATGGCGCTGCTGGCTCGAAGGGCCAAATGGTCTGCTCCTGCACCTATTGTCTATTGTCTAAAGTCTATTGAGACCCACAGCCATCAGTCATCAGCCATATCTAACTCTCTCTTGAAAGCATCCACAGAACCAACCACCTTCGCCCTCCGAGGCAGAGAATCCCACAGACTCACAACTCTCTGTGCGAAAAAAGTGTTTCCTCATCTCCGTTCTAAATGGCCGAC
>JAWMAR010005731.1:0-21965 GCA_036785375.1 Leucoraja ocellata
GAGAGCCCTTGTTGCGTACTTGTGCAGAGCCGTTTGATCAGGAGGGTAACGCGCGCGAGAGCGAGGGAGAGAGAGAGAGAGAGAGAGAGAGAGAGTGCGGGGGGGGAGGAGGTACAATTTCCACAAGCACGTAAAACATTTTTTGTCACATCCTCTCCACTCTCGCTCGTCGCACCCTTGCGGTAACCCATCATACCCCCCCCCCCCCCCCCCCGACGATAACAGAGAGAAGGGAGGAGAGATAGGGACGGGGAGAGGAGGGGGTGCCACACTGTGGTAGGGAGTGGAGGGGAAGAGATGGGAGGAGAGGGGAGGGAGGGGGAGAAGAGAGAACACATTATGATATTTCTTGAAGCTGTTAATCTTTACTGCCATCTCCTGGCCTTTCTACTGGGCATAAATTCATCAGACATAGGAACTGAATCAGGCCATTCAGCCCATCGAGTCCACTTTGCCATTCAATCATGGCTGATCTATCTCTCCCTCTCAACCCCATTCTCCTGCCTTCTCCCCATAACCTCTGATGCCTGTACTAATCACCACCGGGTGGCGCCGAGATGGCAGCCTCACCAACATCCTGTCCGTCCCTTTGACTTTTGTTATTTTTTAGTATGTCTTCAACTATGTTTGAATGTTTCTCGGTATGTTTTATGTGTGTGGGGATCGGTCACTTACCTCGATGGAGATGCGATCTTTCTCCGTGTTGCGTCTCTGTCCCCTCCTGCACCTAACCACTTGGATTGGTGCGGCCTTTCCTGGAGAACGGCCCGGACTTCTAGCCGTGTGGGCGGGGGCAGACTTACCCTCGTGGAGCGGTGATCCGTTGCCGAGGATCACTGTGGAAGTGCTCCGATCGCGGGGCCTGTGGACTTTAACATCACGAAGCTGCGGTCTCCGGTAAGAAGAGGCCGACTCGGGAGTTTCATGTGCAGAGTGTTCTGATCTGTCCCGATATCGGAGTTTCCACCATCACGAAGCGGGGGCTTGGACATCGGGCCATCGGCAGCTGGCGACTGCGGAGGGTTGAAAGGCCTCGACCACGGGTGAACAAAGGAGGAAGATGACTGTATTTATTGGCTTCCATCAGTGAGGAATGGCTTCCACTGTGGTGGGTGTTTCTATTAACTTTGTGTAATGTGTTTGTTTTAATTGTATGGCTGTATGGTAATTCAAATATCACTGAACCTTAACTGGTGCATGGGACCAATAAATGTCAACTTCAACTTAATCAAGAACCTGTCAATCTCCGTTTTAAAAATACCCAACAACTGACCTCCACCTTAGTGTGTGGCAATGAATTCCACAGATTCACCACCCTCTAGCTAAAGAAATACCCCCTCATCTTTCTGAAGGTACGTCCTGGCTCTCAGTTGGGAACTAATAGGCAATTTGAGGCATCAAAATATTTAAAAGACATTTGGACAGATACACATGTTCACACTGGAGGGCTGGTCCCCCAATGCAATATTCTACCTCTCCACCAATTCCAATATTGGTCGCCAGTGGGGAGGGGGGAGGGGGGCTCTCTGGAGCACCAGTGTGGGTGATGTGGGCCAAAGGGACTAGTTTCCAGAGAGCTAGTATGGACATTGTGGGCCGAATGGATTCTGGGCAGTTCAGTCACTCAGGCCTAGTCTGTTGGCAGCTCAGTCACTCAGGCCTGTTGGGCTGGCAGCTCAGAAACTGCCAGAATTTCTGCCAAAACTGATGAGAGACGCTGTGAGTGAGAGAGGAGGGGGGAGAGGATGGATAATCAATTTTAGACATTTTTCATCTTTTTCTGCAGATCACAGCAATGAAGGAGGAAAGTCTATCCTGGCCTGGATCTCACAGGGAGCCAAAGAAGGGAGGTGGAAAAAATACTGGGATGAGGTTTAATACTAGCAGGCAGAATACTTACTGATGGGCCAAAGGGACTCTTCCAGGGCCAATACAGTCTGGATGGGTTCAAACGGGCTCTTTAAAAAAAATCTGAGTGAAATCTCAGTGAAAGGCATTTTTACTGGACTTTTCCTGGCCTGGCACGGCCTTTGGGCCAAAATGCTCCTCCTGGGCTAAAACCGGGCATTTTGGGCAAAAGGGACTGGTTTCTCGGTTAATTGGGGCCTGTGGTTTCAGGCAGGCCAAACAACATTTCATTTCACTTCCATTGCCATTGCAGTTTCAAAGCACAGGGCAGGCCAAACAGCTGATTGCATTTGCAATTCATTTCCATTGCCCTTGCAGATTCAAAGCACAGGGCAGGCCAAGCAGTTCATTTCATTTTCATTCAGGGCTAACAAATCATTTATTCAAGTACATTGCAGACTTTCAGTTCAGTTGATTCACAGCAGAATGAGAATCATGGCCTCTCCCTTGTGATCTTGCAGGGAACCTGAGTCATGTCCCGGCATCCGGGGTTTTATAGTCCTAGCAGGCTCACCTGCTGCTCAACCTCTCTGGCCCGGAGACCATGCTTCATTCGACTTCGCCCCTGATGAAGACCGTCGGGACCCGGTATGTCTCATGGCTAAATTCACTGCCCTCTGTGATATCCCTACCAATAACATTATTGAGCGTTTTAAATTCTTCCAGAGGCGGCAGATTCCCGGCGAGCATATCGACGCTTTTATTGCATCTTTGCGTCATATGGCTCGGCGCTGTCGCCTTGAAACGATCTCCACGGAGGAATTGATCAGGGATGTCCTGGTCAATGGTCTCCTGAACGCTAAGCTGCGTGACGAGCTCCTCATGAAACCAGATTTGACATTAAGGGATGCTATGCATGCCGCCCGTATGGCCTCTGCTGTTGGCTCCTTGTCTCAACCGATGTCCCAGGACATTAACTTTACCGGTGCAGCTGGCCGCCAGCGGAACGCTGGTCCGCCACGACATAACCCCGCTGCCCTTCCCGCTAAGGTCACAACCACAACCACCCATGCCGTTGCCCCAATTGTAATTTTTCTTCCCACCAATTCAACGTTTGCCCCACGCAAGGTAAGACTTGTAATTCCTGTGGCTAACTGAACCACTTTTCGGCGGCTTGTCGGTCCCGTGGGAAGCCAGACCCTGCTCCAAGGAGGAATTTAAACAACCTTGCATACTCTGATAGGTTCCCACTTGGTTCCCAGTACCAGTTGGATGAACTCCCGGACTCTGTTACGAGCTCCTCCCATGGTGATTCAACGGTGTTTTAGCTTTTGGGTGCACCTGCTACGATAACAGATCCCTCTGTGCATGTTACTGTGAATGGCCATTCGTTTTCAGCCAAGGTCGATACTGGTGCCTTTGCCAATGTTATGTCTGTCAGCCTCTTCAAGCAGATAAGATCTGGTGATAGAGTTACTCCCGGTGACACCCGCCCTCATGCCTATGGGGGAGGTGTTCTGGTTCCAGTGGGGAAGGCCACGCTTATCTGCACAGTCCTTGAGACCTCTCGGCCCCTCACCTTCCACCTGCTGGATTCTGACAACGTCACTCTGTTGGGCGCCCGTGCGTGCCAGGACCTTGGTTTGGTTTCCTTCCACCGCGGAATTCACCTGGTGCAGGCGCCCATGGACCCCCTGCGCGAATACCCTGACCGCTTTGATGACATTTTGGGCAAATTGCCCTGTGACTATAAGATTGTTGTCGACCCGAGTGTCGACCCGGTGATTCGACCGGCCCACCGCGTCTCCTTTGCAATGAAGGGCCACGTGGAGTCTACTCTGCGTGATATGGTGACCATGGGCATCCTCAAGGAGGTGAGTGCTCCCACCAGGTGGGTCTCCACCATGGTCGTCGCTGCCAAGAAGGACAAGAGCGAAATCCGGATCTGCATTAACCCAAAGGACCTCAACCTTGCCATCAAGCGCCCCCACTACCCCATGCGGACGGTGGAGGACGTTGCTGCACAGGTCGGCCCTGCCACTGTCTTCTCTGTCCTAGACGCCAAGAGCTCCTTCTGGCAGATCCCTCTGGACGAACGCTCCTCATTCCTCACCACCTTCAGCACTCCCTTCGGCAGGTTCCGTTTCCTCCGCATGCTGTTTTGGGATCAACTCTGCCAGCGAGGTTTCCAGCGCACCATGGAACAGCTGTTGCCGGGTTACCGTGCGCCATCATCGTGGATGACATCCTGGTGTACGGGAGGGACGTCGCTGAGCACGACCTGAACCTCCGCAAAGTCCTCGACAGGGCGCGGGTAATAAACCTCAAGCTGAACCCGAAGAAATGTCGGTTCCGAGTCCCGGAAGTCACTTACGTTGGCCACGTTTTCACGGCGGGGGGTTTGAAGCCTGACCCCCAGAAAACATCAGCAGTCACCGAGATGCCCGCCCCTACCGCGTCCCTGGCCTGCAGCGTTTCCTGGGCATGGTCAATTACCTGGGCAAGTACATACCCGACCTCAGTGAACTGAGTGCTCCCCTGAGGGAGCTGATCAAGAAGGACTCCGCATGGGTCTGGCTCCCGCATCACCAGTCGGCGTTCGTGGCTCTGAAGTCCAAGCTCGCACACACACCGACTCTTCTTCGATCTGCACAGACCCATTGTCCTCACTTGTGATGCCTCTAAGTTCGGTCTCGGTGCCGCTTGTCTGCAGCTTTATGACGGCCTGCAGCTGCCTGTCTCCTACGCTTCTCGCACCATGACCCTGCCGAGCAACGTTATGCCCAGATCGAGAAGGAGCTACTTGCCGTGGTGTTCGCCTGCTCCAAGTTCAAGGACTACATTCTGGGCAACACCTTCACCATTGAGACTGACCACCAGCCGCTGGTCACTATCTTGAATAAGCCTATCCATGTCGCCTCTTCCCGTTGCAGCGGATGATGCTGCAACTCCAGCGTTTCACGTTCCGGATTGTGTACCGCAAGGGCAAAGATATGTTTGTGGCCGACACATTGTCCCGTGCGCCGCTCACTTCCGTTGCCCGCCACCCGTACGAATCGTCTGACCTGATGGTACTGAACGTTAACATTGTTCCTTCACAGCAGATGCAGTCCCTGGTCAAACACACTGCTGATGATCCTGCCCTGCAACAACTTGCGGACGTTATCCGCCATGGTTGGCCTGACTGACGCTCTTCCCTGCCGGCTGGTGCCGTGCCCTACTTCCTGGTTCGGGATGAACTGGTGCTGCACGACGGCGTGGTGGTGAAGGGTCACAAGGTCGTGGTGCCGGTCGCCCTGCGGGATCACTATTTCCAATCTGCACACAACGGCCACCCCGGGGTGTTGGCCACTTTGTCCCAGGCCCAGAGCCAATTCTACTGGCCAGGTATGGCTCAAGACATCCGTGACAGAGTCTCCGCTTGCGCTGCCTGTAACAGCCTTCATCCCCATCAGCAGCGCCAGCCTCTCCTGCAGCAGCCGGCCCCCGAGCTCCCATGGATGTCTGTTGCCACGGACCTGTTTGAGTGGCGCGGAAAGCACTTCCTGGTCCTGGTGGACTCATATTCCAGTTGGTTTGAGGTGGATCAGCTGCCTTCCATCACCTCTGCCGCTGTCATCGGGAAGCTTCGCCGCCACTTTTCCATCTTCGGATCCCCGGTGACCCTCCAATCGGACAACGGCAGCCAGTTCTCCAGCGCCGAGTTCCGTGCCTTCGCTGCCCGTTGGAACTTTCGCCACATCACCAGCAGCCCCGAGTATCCTCAGAGCAACGGCCTTGCTGAACGGGCCGTCCGCAGTGCCAAGGAGCTGCTGGGACACTGCCGCCTTTCCCGTTCCGACTTCTACCTGGCCCTGCTCAACCTCCGCAACATTTCCCGCGACCTCGCACTCGGTTCACGTGCCCAGCGCCTCATGCCCCGCACCACTCGACCCCTGCTCCCTGTCTCACAACAGTCCCTCAAGCACTCGGTCCAGAACCCTGCCACTGTCACGGAGCGCATCATCGAAAAGAAAGCCATCCAGAAGCGCTCCTTTGACAAGTCGGCCCAGCCGCTTCCACGACTGTTCCCGGGCCAGGTGGTTCGGATGCAGTCCCCATCCGGACACTACAGGCTGGCCGTTGTAGTTGGTAATGCCGGCTCTCCCCGGTTGTATCTCGTCGACTATGAGGGCACCGTCTACCGTCGCTCACGCCAGCACCTCCTGCTCGTCAACGAGCCTACTCCGCCTCCCGCGGACCCATTCCAGCCACCTATCCCTTCCACTTTGCCCGAAGCTCCGCCAGCCCCTGTCACTCCTCGCATGCCGCGGAAACTGCCCTCCCAGCTCTCTATGCCCCGCGCTCACAAGCCTCTTTCCCCTGCCTCGCCTGCCAGCGTGCCCGTTTCGCCTCGCTGTTCTCCTCCATCTCCAGTGCGTTCCTCGCCCAGCTCTCCCACCTCTGTCCCTGCCTCTGTCCCTTCTGCTCCTGCGGTTGAGGGGGAATGCGGGTTGCGCACCCACTCTGGCCGGTTGGTCAAGCCGCCTGTCCGTTACGAGGAGCTCGTTTAGCTGTATTATGACACGATTAACTATTCCCGGTGCGGTTTGTAATCCTAGCGTATGAGCCGTGGTCGCTCTGTGTATTGCCATGCTTTTGTTTCCAAGAGGAGGGATGTAGATCAGTGCATGTTCCTTTAACATAGTGACCTTACCACTACTAACCACTCCCCATTGTCTCTCGTATAATTGTAAGGTCCCCACCTCCAGCTCGCTCTCTAGCTCCAGTGATGACCACGGACAGCTAGTGCATAGTATGTATGTAGTGCTTATAATAAACTATCAGTAAAAGACTTTGTGTAGGATCAAGTCATTTTACAGAAGGTAGCACTAATGTCATTTGCCACTCAACTATTATTTTTGTTTACCTCACTGACTATTTCTAAACCCTCCACCTCCCCCCCCCCCCCCCCCCAAATTGCTTTGACAGGTTGAATAGAATTGGCCCCAATCTCATTGCTTTATTAATTGAACACATAGATGAACATCCTCAAGGAGTGTAATCAGATGGAAACTGATTCAGATGCAATGTTTAAGAGCTTGTTCAAAGAAGGGGCATATTTTAAAGGAGTGACTAAGATACTTGCAGGAGAATGTGTGAGGAGGTTATTATTTGTCTTTAGTTTTAGCTTGAACCAGGACAAATGAAGTCAAAGTTTAATATAGTCATTGTGCTGATTCATTTTTCTGTTGCCATTTGAACTTCACTTGGATTTCAATCACTTCAATGCAAAAGTAATTGGGAATGGGGAGCATTGGAATGAAAATTTGCCCTTGGTACATATTAACTGTAATATAATAATGTATGCATGTTGGTAGGTGCAATCAAAACAAATATCTTTTTATCATTCTATAATATTGATAACAATCTTTTTATCATTGTTGTGTTATGAATACCACAGAAAATATTATGTACTCTCATGATCACATTAAATAGAATATTATTGCTTAAATATATAGTTATTGGACTGCATTTCGGATAAGTCCCAGCTGAGAGGAAGACAGCAAAATACTGAAAATATTGTGGGTGAAAATTACTTCAGGATAGTTTGTTAGGAAAATGAAGGAAATGGTAACAGAATACATACAGCTGAGTGAGTATAGTTTTATGGATGATAAATTGACTTCTTTGACAAAGTAACTAGCATGTTAGATAACAAGGAAGCCAATGGATGTAGCAAATTTTGTTATTGATAATTTGGTCTGTGAAGTGCCCCATAAAAGATTACCACATTAGATAAGTACCTGTGGACTTGAATGTAATAAGTTAAGCCCAGAGGGTCAGATATGGGGCTTTATGTGTGGGCCAGATATATTGTCAGTGCAGAGGGGCTTGGAGCAAGACCAAGTGTGCATCCAGAGTCAAGGTCTGGAATAGTACTAGGTGTGCAGTCAAAGCTGGGACAATGGGAGTGTTCAGCACTGGGAACCTAAGCAGGTAAGCAGCTATGATCAGGGTAGAATAGGGGGCCAGGTGTAAGGCTGGACTCAGGGTCAGGAATGAGAGAAGGTATGCAACTGGAGTCAGTGTCAGGAGTAGTACCAGGTGTGCAGTGAGACCCAGGTTGGTCAACATGGGCCAAGTGTTTGATTATAATCTGTTTTCCATACATGAATACACTAAGATCATTCATGTGCTGCACCTGTTGATCAGAGTCTGGGCTCTACTGTGGAATGTAATTAGGAATGTAATTTAGCCGAACCTTATTCATAGCTAATCCAATTTAAAGTATAAATATTGCATTCAAGTGTAAGTTAAAAGACTGCAGTATGCACCAGATTGCATAATTTCAAGCTGAAAAATGCAAACACACCTTGACCCTCCTCTCCCCATCTAACTCTGCCACCACTGCTGGTGTAAAACAAACTTGCCCTGCACATCTCCTTTAAACTTAGCCTATCTTGCCTTAAGGTTATGCCCTCTAGTCTTTGTCATTTAGTTTAGAGATAATGTGAAAATCTCTATTTGTATCACTGGCCTTGGTGGTACCAGGCGAGGGAGTGGAGCGACCGGGTGCGGGGAGGATGTGGGAAAGTTCCGTTAGAACACTGGAGAATACATTGTGACGTCACTCGGTCGGATAATGGGTGTCACGGCTGTTTTTTAAACTTTAAACAAATAAAAGTTCGTAAATATAGGTGGGAATGCGACTGGAATATGTTTATCACCTCGATGGGAAGAAAGTGAGTAGGATGTGTGATAATGGGAAGGTGTGTGGCCCAGTGTTTGGAAGAAAATAGGAATTGACACACACATATACGCAACCACAAACAAGATGAAGCATTGTAATATTATAGAGATAACTTTTAAAATATGCTACCGTTTGGAACAAAACTTATTGCACTTGCAGCACAGGAGAATGGAGAGCAAGGTGGCGAAAAATCGCAGCATTATCGTGTGCCGTTTTTGCACAAATGTAAAAACAATGCAAACCGGTAGATGAAAAGATGAGAGTTTTAGTTAAATGTATTTTTCTAATGATAGATTTATAATGACTGACTAATGTAATGTGACTATCGTGTACTTTCTGCTATATTGTAAAGTGTAAACACTGAATAAATCCCCTTGAAAGAAGGAAAAAAGAGTGAAACTCCCTCCGCAACATCCAGTCTTTCTCTCCATCTCTCTCTCTCTCACACACAAACACACTAATGTCTAAGGAGGGGCAGAAGGCTGATGATTCTGGGTGACATGTCCTCTTTTCCCTGAAATAATATTGTTTTTGCCTCCTTTAAAACTGAGGATGTTTTACGCTGTTTCATTATTGATTTATGAGCCTCTGTACTTTTCTCTCTCTCTCTCTTTCTAGAAGAAGTTAAAATGCCACTGCTCCTGAGAGAGAGAAAGAAGGGCGAAAGAGAGAAAACGGGTAGAGGGTGGGGAGAGAGATGGGGAGTGGAAGAAAGAGGGGGAAGGGGAGGTGGGTGGGGGAGTAGAGAGAGACAAGGGGAGAGAGGTGGTATTCGCTCAACTCCACATCGTTCCAGGAAACTTTCCTCACTGTAAATCCCACATATTAACGAAAAAATACACATTGTAGTGCGTGGGTCTCAAAATGAGGCAAGTAGTCCGAAGTTTGAGAAGCACTTTACTTTAATTCCTCCCGGTTCAGGGGAAGACGAAACCAGGGGAAGATGGCACCCAAACCCTGCCTTTTATACCCTCCGGCTAAGGACCGCCTCCGGACTGCACCACTCCTGTGCCGAGGGGTTCGGCAGTATAATGGCACGACCCTTAGGAGCCGCCACAGGACCCCCCCCCCCAGAACCAGAGGCACAAAACGCACCGGCGGGCGCACGACCCGGCCGGCCCGCGTGCGGAAGTCAGCAGATCCCGGGGCTTGCGGGGGCGTAGGTGGAGGGACAGGTCGAGGGGCCGGCGGGAGGACAGGTGGAGTGACAGGTGGAGGGAGTCGTGAGGGGGGACGCCCTCGGGGCCGAGGTTGAGCAACCAGCACCGGCTGGTCAATGTCCAGGTGCGCCGGCTTCAAACGGTCAATCGACACGGCCTCCGGCCGGCCCCCCATGTCCAGGACAAAAGTCGACTGCCCGTGTTCCAGCACCCGGAACGGGCCCTCGTACGGCCTCTGGAGTGGCGTCCGGTGGGCATCACAGTGCAGGAAGACGTATGGGCAGTCCGTGAGGGCCATTGGCACGTGTGGGCGAAATGTCCCATGGCGGGATGTCGGGACGGGTGCGAGCCTGCCAACTCGCTCGCGAAGGCGTTGAAGGGTGGAGGAGGGCGTTTCCTGCTGTTCCGGCGCCGACGGCACGAACTCCCCGGGCACTGTGAGTGTCGACCCGTACACCAGCTCCGCCGATGATGAGGCCAAGTCCTCTTTGGGAGCGGTCCAGATGCCCAGCATGACCCACGGCAACTCGTCCATCCAGTCTGGGCCAGTGAGCCGTGCCTTCAATGCCGCCTTCAGCTGCCGGTGGAACCTCTCCACCAGACCGTTAGCCTGCGGGTGGTGTGGTGCAGCTGCACCCCCAGCAAGCGAGCCATGGCTGACCACAGCTCGGAGGTGAACTGCAGTCGGAGGAGATGTGCGCCGGCACCCCGAAGCGAGCAATCCAGTGCGTGGACAACGCACGAGCACACGTAGCCGATGAGGTGTCAGCCAACGGAATGGCCTCCGGCCACCGCGTGAAGAGGTCCACCATGGTCAAAAGGTGGGTGATGCCCCGGGACGGTGGAAGGGGCCCCACAATGTCCACGTGGAGATGGTCGAACCGCCGGTGAGGTAGACCGAACTCCTGGAGAGGTGCGCGGACATGGCGCTGGATCTTTGCTGTCTGGCACGGGATGCAGGTGCGAGCCCAATGGGCAACTTGCTTGCGCAGACCGTGCCACATGAAGCGAGCTGCCACCAGTGCCGTTGTCGCCCGGATTGATGGGTGAGCCAGTCCGTGGATCACCTCGAACACTCTCCGGCGCCAGGTGGCAGGGACGATGGGGCGCGGCTGACCGGACGACACATCGCACAGGATTGTCATACCCCCAGGACCGAGAGGGACATCCTCAAGACGGAGGCCGGAGATGGCAGTCCGGTAGGTGGGCACCTCGTTGTCCGTGAGCTGTGCCGCCGCCAGACCAGAATAGTCCAATCCGGGCGCCACCTCGAACACGGCATTTATAGCAGGGCGGGACAATGCGTCGGCCACCCGGTTCTCTTTCCCCTTGACGTAGCTGATGGCTGTGGTGTATTCGGAGATGTAAGCCAACTGCCGCTGCTGACGTGCGGACCAGGGGTCGGAAACCTTCTGCAGAGCGAAAGTGAGCGGCTTATGGTCGGTGTAGGCGGTGAACGGACGGCCCTCCAGGAAGTAACGAAAATGGCGCACAGCCAGGTACAGAGCCAGGAGCTCACGATCGAACGCGCTGTACTTGGTCTGCGCGCGGTTGAGGTGCCGACTGAAGAAGGCCAGAGGCCGCCAAACTCCGCCCGTCAGCTGCTCCAGTACAGCACCAACTGCCGACTCCGAGGCGTCCACAGTGAGAGCAGTCGGGGCATCTTCCCGCGGGTGCACCAGCAGCACGGCCCGAGCAAGGGCATCCTTCGCGCCGTCGAAAGCTGCCTCCGCCTCGTGGGTCCACTCAACGCTCTTCTGCTGCCCACCCGCCAGAAGTTGATACAGGGGCCGCATGATGTGGGCCGCGGATGGCACGAAACGATGGTAGAATGCCACCATGCCGACAAATTCCTGCAGGCCACGCACCGAACGTGGGCGGGGAAACCGACGGATGGCGTCAACCCTGTCAGGCAGGGGAACCGCGCCTTGCGCAGTCACGCGGTGGCCGAGAAAGTCAATTTCGTTGACCCCAAAACGGCACTTGTCCAGGTTGATGGCCAAACCATGCTCGCTGAGCCGCTGACAGAGCTGTCGAAGGTGAGCGCAGTGTTCCTGCTGCGAGCGGCTGGCCACCAGGATGTCGTCCAGGTAAACGAACACAAATTCGAGGTCACGACAAACCCCGTCCATGAGGCGCTGAAAGGCCTGTGCAGCGTTTTTGAGGCCGAACGGTATCCGAGTAAACTCGTAAAGCCCGAATGGCGTGATGATAGCCGTCTTGGGTACGTCATCCGGGTGAACCGGGATCTGATTATAACCCCGTACCAGATCCACTTTTGAAAAAAATGTGGCCCCAGCCAAATGGGCCGTGAAGTCCTGGATGTGGGGTACGGGGTATCGATCCGCTGTTGTTGCAGCGTTCAGCCGTCGGTAATCCCCACAAGGTCGCCAGCCCCCGCTTGACTTAGGGACCATGTGGAGTGGGGATGCCCAAGGGCTGCTCGAAGGGCGGACGATCCCCAAGGCCTCCATCGTGCGGAATTCCCGCCGTGCCAGACGCAGTTTATCTGGTGGCAGTCGTCGTGCTCGTGCATGGAGTGGTGGGCCGGTAGTCGGGATATAATGTACAACTCTGTGGCTGGGGGTTGCTGAATGAAACTGCGGAGTGAGAATGTCCGGGAACGCAGCCAAAATTCGTGCGAATCGGGAGTCCACGGACGCCAGTGGCCATCCCACCGGTTGACCCAAGCGCAACGTGATCGGCTCCATTGTAGTGGCGTTCACCAAACGCTGACGCCCGACGTCCACCATGAGGGAATGCGTCCGGAGAAAATCGGCCCCGAGCAATGGTTGGGAGACGTCGGCAACAGTGAAGTTCCATGAAAAATGGCAGGAGCCGAGCACGATGGGAACCATGCGCAGTCCATATGTGCGGATGGGGCTGCCGTTCGCCGCGGTGAGGACGGGCCCCCGCTTACCGGAACGAATGTCGGCCAGCGAAGAGGGCAGGACGCTGAGCTCCGCTCCTGTATCCACGAGGAAGCGGGTCCTGGAGTGCCGATCCCAAGCGAAAAGGCAGTGAATTTGGCCGGCCACCGCGGGGACTATTGGCAGCCGGCCCAGGCGTTTCCCGGGAACGTGCATGGCTGGCGGCACTGTCGTGCTGCAGCACCCCAGCGCTGATGGAAATAGCACCAGCTCCTTGTGTTGGTGCTATTTGGAGCTTGACTGCCCCTGCTGGTGGTGCCTGCAGCTTGCTGGCGCTGGACTGCAGGTGCAGTACCCCTCACTGCCGCTGGGGGTGATCGTGCGGGCCCTCGGGCTGGAGCTGTCACTCCTTCCACAGCTCCCCCGCCCCACCGGAGGAAATCGGGAGCTGCTGGGGTGACGTCATCGGTGTGCCTGCCGACGGCCAGCGCATTGACGTCATCCGGGCGCGTCGACCTCAGCGCGACCTCGTCTCTGCTGACGCCCAGCGCGCTGATGTCATCAGGGCGCGCCATCCACATGGCGTCGGCGCGCCTCCCGAGGGCCCGAAGGTCGGCAAACGAGGCGTCGGTGAGTTGCAACCGAATGTAGGCCGGCAGTAGATGCCGGTAAGTGTACTCGAACAACAGGCACGGCGTGTGCCCGTCTAATAACGCCACCATTTCCTTTAGGAGGGTAGATGGCCGCCGGTCGCCCAGGCCACCCATATGCAGGATCCTACCTGCCCGCTCCATCCTACTTAGTCCGTAAATTTGGAGCAGGAGCTGTTTCAGGCCGAGGTATTTATTATTGTCCGGGGGGGCTGCGAGGAAGTCCGATACTTCTTCCACCGCATCCTGGTCGAGGGCTCCCACCAGGTAATAGAAGCGGGTGGCATCGACCGTGATGCCCCGCAGGTTGAACTGGGCCTCCGCCTGCTGGAACCAGATGAGCGGCCGTGTGGTCCAGAAGTTGGGCAGTTTTACGGAGACCGCGTCCAGAGACAGGGTCGGGCTGGCGTGTGAGGAGGTAGGGCTTTGTTCTGTCTCCATCATGATGCCAATGGAGCGTCGGGGTCACCAATGTAGTGCGTGGGTCTCAAAATGAGGCAAGTAGTCCGAAGTTTGAGAAGCACTTTACTTTAATTCCTCCCGGTTCAGGGGAAGACGAAACCAGGGGAAGATGGCACCCAAACCCTGCCTTTTATACCCTCCGGCTAAGGACCGCCTCCGGACTGCACCACTCCTGTGCCGAGGGGATCGGCAGTATAATGGCACGACCCCTTAGGAGCCGCCACAACATTAATATTCAGTGAGACCATTGACCATTTATTAAGCCCTGTTGCCATGACAATCTGACTAGGCTGATGCCTGAGGAACTAGGCCGAGGCATAGGCGGCACCAACAATTTACCAGGCCAGGAAGCCGTGGTGATCTGATTAGGCCAAAGCCTGTGGTACAGTTGCTGCAAATACAGTGCCAGGGACCCGGGTTCAAAACTGACCATGAGTACTGTCTGTACGGAGTTTGCACATTCTCCCCGTGATCTGCGTGGGTTTTCTCCTGGTGCTCCGGTTTCCTCCCACACTCCAAAGTCGTACAGGTTTGTAGGTTAATTGATTTTGGTTAAATTGTCCATAGTGTGTCGCGTAGGGGTGATCGCTGGTCGGCGCTGAAACGGTGGGGCGAAAAGCCTGTTTCCATACTCTATCTCTAAACTAAACTAGTGTGAACAGGTTAGTATAAACTGTAAAAAAATGTTCCCAGTGTGTGGTGTTAGTCTGTGGGAATCTCTGGCTGTGTGGACTCTGTGGGCTGAAGGGCCTGTTTCCCTACTGGATCTCTTCAACTAAACTAGTGTGAACGGGTGATCGCTGGTTGGTGTGGACTCGGTGGGCCGAAGGGCCTGTTTCTGCGCTGTATCTCTTTTTTTTTTTTTGTTTATTTTATTAGAAGTTAATACAGCACAAAACAGTACAGTGGAACCTAATTTTAGGTGCCAACTATGTAATACCGTAATCCATTCTATGTACAACCTCTAGTTTTATGTTATGATAAGGAAGTAAGCAAGACAAGAAAAAGAAAACAATAGAAAGTGGAAAAAGTGGAAAAATAGATGGTAGTGAGTAGAAAAACGTGAAGTGTATATATAAAAAATAAAAAAGGAAGAGAGAAAGTGGAAAGTAGAAATAGGAGAGAAGGCCCCTTAAAAGTGAATTTTTCAAATCTGTATTCGGAGATGTAGATCTATCCGCGTCAAGAACTGAAATCAGCAATCCTTACGGTACCGCTGCATCACATGATTCCAAAAAGTCGATGAAAGGAGACCAACTCCTTAAGAATTGGTCATATTTATCTATTAGTCGGAGTCTCAGTTTTTCAAGGCGTGCTATGTCCATCATATTCCTAATCCACATTTTAACAGTTGGTGTGGTTGTATTTTTCCAAAATTTAAGTATCAATTTCTTTCCAATTATTAACCCATAATTTAAAAAAACATTTTGATCTTTATTTAAATTAGTATCTTCTCCTATTATTCCAAATATAATCCATTCCGTTTTGGGTTCTATTCTTGACTTGAAAAGCTTTGTAAATATATCAAATATATCACTCCAAAATTTATTCAACTTTGTACATCCTACAAATGAATGTGTTATATTAGCGTTTTGAAACAAACATTTATCGCATCTGGGAGAGACGTTTGGATAAAATTTATTCAACCTTGTTTTTGAATAATAGTCTATGTAATAATTTGAATTGAATTAAATTATGTCTTGCATTAATAGAACAGTTATGTGTATTCATCAAATACTTTTCCCATCTATCCTTCGAGATCTTTATCATTAGCTCATGTTCCCAATCTTCCCTTAATGCTTCTGTTGAGGGTGATTCTCTATTTAATATATTATTATAAATGTATGATATTAATTTTTGTGAATCAGCCTTAATATTCATTGCTTCTTCTAAAGGATCTAAAAATATAGTTTGAAATCTATGTGTATATTTCTTCATAAAGTCACATATCTGGATATATTTAAAATATTGATTATCCTTCAATTTAAATTGTAATTTTAATTGTTGAAATGATAACAGTTTGCCCACTTCATATATATCCCATACTTTCCTAATCCCCAGTCTATCCCATTGTTGATATGCGTTGTCGATGAGAGAAGGTTTGAATGCGGGGTTGTTCAATAGTGGGGTTAGTACTGATAAATTATTTAATTTCAAGGATACTTTTATTTGTTTCCAAATTCTTATTGTATTGTGAATAATTGGGTTCTTCTTATATATTATACTATTCAATTTTATCGGTGAGAGCAGAATCGTTCCTATATCGTGCGGATAGCACTCCTCTTTCTCCATTCTTATCCACTCCAACTGCTGAGTGGAGCTATCCAGCCAGTACATTATGTTCTTAATATGCACTGCCCAGTAGTAATACATAAAGTTAGGTAATGATAAACCACCAACTTCTTTAGATTTGCACAAATGCTTTCGTTGAATTCTATGTGTTCTGTAGTCCCATATAAAATTAGTGATAGTGGAATCTAGTTTTTTGAAAAAATATTTTGGAATATATATTGGGATCGCTTGAAACAAATATATTAATTGTGGTAAGAAAGTCATTTTTATAGCGTTAATTCTACCTATCAATGAGAGCGGAAGCGTTTTCCAAAATTTAATCGTATCATTCAGTTTATTTAATAGTGGTATAAAATTGGCACTAAATAATGATTTGTGTCTTCTCGTAATTTGAATACCCAGATACATGAATTTTTCTGTTGCAATTTTGAAGAGGAATTTTAGTAAGTGTCTCGAATCCTGTGGTTTTAAAGACATAATTTCGCTTTTATTCCAATTTATTCTATATCCTGAAAAAGAGCCGAATTCCTGAATTAGTGTTAATAAGGTGGGTATACTCGTTTGTGTATTAGTAATATATAAAAGGATATCATCAGCATATAATGAAATTTTATTCTTTGAGTCCATACTGTTATATCCGTGAATATTCGGGTGATTTCTAATCCTTTCGGCCAGTGGTTCTATCATAAGGGCAAATAGCAATGGTGATAAGGCACACCCTTGCCTATTACCCCTTGATAAGTAAAATTTTGGAGATAGCGTATTGTTAGTTAATATTCTTGCCGTAGGTCTGTCATAAAGTAGTTTAATCCGTCTAATAAAATTCTCTCCCGTATTAAATTTTTGGGGTACCTTGTATAAATACTGCCATTCTACTTGATCAAATGCCTTCTCTGCATCCAACGTGATAACTGAGATATCTTCATTGTCCTCATTATGAGAGTACATTATATTAAAAAGCCTTCTCAAATTATTAAATGATTGTCTTTTGGGTATAAATCCCGTTTGATCCGTATTTATTAAATTGTTAATATAATTCTAGCTAGAATCTTTGCTAAAATTTTCTGATCTGTATTTAGAAGTGAAATAGCTCTATAAGAACCCGGTTCATCTAAATCTTTATCTTTTTTTGGTATAAGCGTTATTGTTGCTTCTGCTAGGGATTCTGGTAGTTTATTTTCAGTATAAGCTTGCATGTATAAATTGAATAATCTTGGTACAATTGACTCCTGAAATCTTTTATAAAATTCATTACTAAAACCGTCTGGTCCTGGGGTCTTCCCATTTTTCAGTGAGTTTATTATTTGTTTTATTTCTTCACTAGTAATCCGTGCTCCTAATTGCTCTTGTTCTAAACTATCCAATTTTGGGAGCTTGCAATTATCTAAAACATTTGTAATTTTACTTACATCTGTCTTTATTTTAGATGTATATAAATTATGATAAAATTGGGCAAACCTCTTATGAATATCCTTAGGCAATGTTAGAAACTCACCCTTATCCGATTTAATTTTAGTAATAGTTTTTTCCTTTTCTCGTTGCTTCAGTTGCCTCGCAAGTAGTTTATGTGGCTTATCCCCAAATTCGAAGTGTGCTTGTTTTGTAATTTGGAATAATCTTTTTACTCTAGCCGATAGTATTCTATTGACTTTATATTTCAATAAAGTTATCTTATTATGTTTATTTATGGTTGGGTCAGTTGCATTGCCCAGTTCTAGTAATTTTATTTTCTGTTCTATCCGCTGAAGTTCTCTTTTATTTTCCTTATTTTGAAAACTTTGGTAAGAGATTATGACACCGCGAATATATGCCTTGAAGGTTTCCCATAATAGCGGTGCAGAAATACCCGGCGTGTCATTTATTTCGAAAAAAAGTTTTGTTTGTTCTTTTATATACTCATAACCCTGCGGGTTATTTAATATGTGTGCATTGAACCTCCAAAAAGGTTTTATACTCGGCATTCCCTCAATTTTAAGTATAAAAGTCAATGGTGAGTGATCAGAAATAATACTATTATGATATGATGGTTTATTCGTATATGGGATCAATTTTGTGTCCAATAAGAAATAGTCAATTCGCGAATAAGTTTTGTGAACTGATGAATAAAATGAGTATTCCCTACCACTTGGATTTGTTATTCTCCAAACATCAGCTATGTTATTATTTTTTATATAAGTATTTAAAAATTCACCGGTCTTAGTTTTAACAAGACGCTTCCCTAGCTTTATTGATTTATCTAAGTATGGATCTATAACACAGTTGAAATCTCCCCCCATTATTATATTTTGAAAATTATGCTCTGTGATTAAATCTATTATTTTCCTAAAAAATTGTGGGTTATCAAATTTAGGCGCGTAAATATTTATCATAGTTAATGGTGTATTGTAAATTTCTCCCGTGACTATAACATATCTTCCCTCTTTATCAGATATGGAATTCTTTAATTTAAAAGGTATGCCCTTCCGAATTATAATGGCCATGCCTCTTGCTTTAGAGGTGAATAAGGAGTAATAGGTTTGACCTATCCAATTTGCCCTTAGTCTGATCTGAGTTTGTTGTTTCAAATGTGTCTCTTGTAGGAAAGCGATATCCATATTTAATGATTTTAATTGTGCCAGAATTTTACCTCTTTTAATTGGCTCATTCGCACCTCTGATGTTCCAACTACAGAAGGTGAGACCTCCGATATTTATTCGACTATTATCTTGCATTGGCTATTATTACCAGACTGTATGATTCATGTGATGCAGCCAAGTACCTCAGAATCCTGAATCCAGAGTTGTCCTTCATAATTTCTACAGTAGTTCTACATCTCCTGACACTATTAAACATAATTAAGGGAAACAGAAAAACATAAAATAAAGTGTACATAAAAATGATTGAGTCATACAACACATAATTGTGAATAAACAAAAAAAGTGAATGTAATTTATCAAAAAAGCGATAAATTACAAAAAAGCCACCTAAGGTAGCTAGATTTATTTTTAAATTGACCTCCGTCGATGAGATTATGCACTGGGCCTTATCCCCCTATTAGAATTTGACCCAAGGTTAGTCGGTTCCCTCTAATTGTTACCAAAATCATCATATCAGGTCATCGCTGAACAGTTTAAAATAGAATAAAATAAAAGGGAAGGTAGAAGATTTGGTAATTATGGGTTAATAATTAATTATGGGTTAAAATACCTCGTCAAAAATTACACTTTTCATTTACCTATATGTTAGTTAACTCATTATTAGTATTTAGTATTTGAAATATATGTCTAACCTCCCCCACCCTTCCTGCTATATAGTTAATCGTGTTAGTATAGGACATTACGCCTTTAACATTGGTTGAGTTTATTGCGCGTAATTGGATAAAATGATAATAGGTCATATAGTGTGGAACAGATGCCTCATATCATGGCCATTTCAAAAGGAGACGGTCTCATAGTTCTCCGTGCTGAAGGGTTTGGTGATGAGCTTGCAACCTTGAGCTTTAGGGTTTAAAAGGGCAAGCAGTATTTTATATGGACATTCCAAAGTTCGTTATGGCGTGATCTATCCAGCAAAAATGCTAATTACGTTTAAGGACTCTGCTTGCAAATACGCCCAGGAGATTTTAAACAAAATTCAAGGAGAATAATGGCCATTTTATCTGTGAAACTCTGATTTTTCTGTTCAAATTAAAACACTAGAACGCTTCAGACAGTTACCAGACAGTCTTATCTGGCAAGAATGTGCTGTTAATAACACAGGCCGAACTAATCTTCTGAACTGAAAGCACATATGAATGCGCTGTATCTCTAATCTAAAGTAAACTAAACTAGTGTGAACAGGTTATTATTAAAACCCTAGTTCCAAGCGTGTGTAGGATAGTGTTAGTGTGCGGGGATCGCTGGTCGGTGCGGGCTTGGTGGCTGAAGGGCCTGTTTCTGCGCTGTATCTCTAATCTAAACTAAACTAAACCTGGAGGGAAAGGAATTAATTTTGTCAGAAGGTGGCGAATCTGTGGAATTCTTTGTCTCAGGTGGTGGAGGCCAAGACAATGGGTATTTTTAAGGCAGAGATTGACAGATTCTTGGTTAGTACGGGTGTCAAGGGTTATGGGGAGAAAGCAGGAGAGTGGGGTTGAGAGGGAAAGACGATTGAATGGCAGAGTAGACTCAATGGGCCGCATGACCTAATTCTGCTCCTAGAACTGATGAACCTGTGAACTTGTGTGTCTGAAGCCTGGAAAGTTAGGCCTGGTTTCCGTGGCGATCAGACTAGGCTGGAACCTGGACGACTAGGCCGGATCCTGTGCACGGGTGCCGAGACAACGGCCCAGGACAACCAGCAGGGTGACGGTGGTGAGATCCACCAAAAGTTCGAGGATTTCGGCTAAAGAAAGGACAGAACAACCAAAAAACAGCCCCAACTGCCCACCAAGAGCTGAAAGCATCACCTCGGCCTAAAGAGAAGAGGAGAGAGAGTTAGGGGGAGACAAGAATGTCCTGTCTCTGTTACTTCCTCCCCTCCGCCCCTAAACCCATTCTCCCTGTCTCTGCTTAACCCCACTCCCTTCTGACCCCAACATCCCTGTTCCAATCTCTGTAACTCCCTCCCATCTGGCCCCAACACGCCCTCTCAAGTCACCATAACTCCCTCCACTCTGGACCCTAGACTCCTTCTCCCCGTCTCCGTAACCCCTTCTTCTCTGCCCACTACACCCCTCTTCCTGTCCTTGTAACCCCCTCCCCTACAGCCCCTACACCCCCTACAGCCCCTACACCCTCTCTCCCCAACCCCCTCCCCTCCAGCCCCTACAGCCCCTACACCCTCTACCCAACCCCCTCCCCTACAGCCCCTACACCCTCTACCCATCACTTACTGGAAATGCTGGAGTCTCACTAGTAGTTTTGTAGTTTAATTCTCGATAATAAATGTTTAATTTTGCAACGGTTTTCCTGAAGAGAGAGAGTGAGAGAATTAACAGAGGGAAAGTGGGAGAGAGAGAAAGGGGGTGGGAGAAAGGGATAGAGAGAGAGGAGGGAGAGAGGGACGAGGGAGAGGGAGGGGGGAGCGGTGGGGGGGAGGGAGAGAAGGGGGGAGGGGGGAGAGAGAGGGAGAGGGGGAGAGAGGAGGGGAGAGAGGACAGGGGTGAGGGAGAGGGAGGGGGGAGCGGTAGGGGGAGGGAGAGAAGGGGGGAGGGGGGAGAGAGGGGAGAGAGGGGAGAACTTACCGGTTGGACTTTATCTTCCCGTTTTCTTGATCTAGGATACGATACATCCAATCCTGAGATTAAGGAGAGAGAGAAGGAAAGAGAGAGGGAGAGGGAGGGAGGAAGGAGGGAGAGAGAATTTAGTTTAGTTTATTGTCACGTGTAGCGAGGTGTGTACTATTGTGTTGCCTGCTATAAAGTCAGTGGAAAGACTATACATGATTACAATCGAGCCGTACACAGTGTACAGATACAGGTTAAAGGGAATAACATTTAGTGCAAGATAAAGTCACGGAGGGAAGAGGGAGGAAGGGAGAGAGGGAGAGAGAGAGGGAGGGAGGGAGAAAGAAAGATGGATGAAGGGTGTGAGTTTAGTTTAGTTTATTGTTATTGTCAGGTACCATTGACAATATTTTCTAGTCACGTGCTATCCAGTTGACAGAAAATATTATACATGAGTGGGATAAGGAAGCAGAGAGGGAGAGAGGGAGGGAGAGAAGGAGGGATGGATGGAGAGGGGAGAGGGAGGGAGAGGGGAGGGAGGGTGGAGGGAGTGGAGGGAGGGGGGAGGGAGGGAGGGAGGGAGGGAGGAGAGGAGAGGGAGAGAGAGGAGGGAGGGAGTGAGGGAGGGAGAGGGGAGGGAGGGAGAGAGGGAGGGAGGGAGGGAGGGAGGAAGGGAGGGAGGGAGAGGGGGAGGGAGGGAGGGAGGGAGGGAGGGAGGGAGGGAGGGAGGGAGAGAGTCAGGAGTGGGAGAGTGGGAGTCCTACC
>JAWMAR010005732.1:0-21872 GCA_036785375.1 Leucoraja ocellata
TATAGACCTGTTAGTTTGACGTCAGTGGTGGGCAAATTAATGCAAAGAATACTTAGAGATAATATATATAGGCATCTGGATAAACAGGGTCTGATTAGGAACAGTCAACATGGATTTGTGCCTGGAAGGTCATGTTTAACTAATCTTGTGGAGGTGTGGAGGTGTAGGTGGGGAGGTGCATGTGGGGAGTGGGAAGGTGGTGAGGGGGTAGTTGGTGAGAGGAGAAAGTGGGAAGGGGGTGTGTGGGGAGGAGGTAGGTGGGCAGGAGGAAGGTGGGGAGGGGTAGGCGGGGAGGGGATAGGTGGGGAGGGGGTTAAGTGGGGAGGAGGTAGGTCGGGAGGAGGTGGTGGGAAGGGGGTTTAGGTGAAGAGGATGTAGGTGGGGAGGGGAAAGTTGGGTAGGAATAGGTGGGGAGGGGTAGGTGGGAAGGGGATAGGTGGGCAGTGGTTAAGTGTGGAGGGGGTAGGTGGGGAGAGGGTAAGTGGAGAGGGTGAAGGCGGTCAGGGGGTAGTTGGGGTGGGGATAAGTGGGGAGTGGCTAAAAAGGAAGGGGGTAGGTGGGGAGGATCGTAGTTGGGAGGGGGTAGGTGGGGAGCGGGTAGGTGGGGAGCGGGTAAGTGGGGAGGGGTCATTTGGGGGAGGAGAGAGGTGGGAAGGGGTAAGTGGGGAGGCGGTCGGTGGTGAGGGGGTAAGTGGGGTGGGTAGGATGCGAGGGAGTAAGTGAGGAGGCGGTTAGTGTGGAGGGGGTAATTGGAGAGGAGGGAAGGTGGGCATGCGGCAACTGGGCAGGGGGTAGATGAGGAGGGGAGAGGTGGGGAGGGGGAAGGTGGGGAGGGGGTATGTGGAGAGGGGGGTAAGTGGGGAGGGGTGGGTGGGAAAGGGGTAGGTTGGGAAGGAGGAGGTGGAGAAGGATTAGGTGGGTAGAGGGTAGTGGGGAGGGAGCAGGTTCGAGGGGGTAGGTGGGGAGGGGGTAGGTGGGGAGAGGGTATGTGGAGAAGGGGGTAGATGGGAAGGGGTAGGTGGGAAGGGGGTAGGTGGGAAGGGGGTATGAGGGAAGGGGGTAGGTGTGGAGAGGGTACGTGGAGGGGGACGTGGAGAGGGGGGTAGGTGGGGAGATGGTAAGTGGGGAGGGGTAGGTAGTGAGGAGGTACGCGGGGAGGGAGGTAAGTGGAGGGGGTAGGTGTTGAGGGGGTAGGTGGCCGGGGGTAGGTTGGGAAGGAGGAGGTGGAGAAGGGATAGGTGGGAATGTGGGAAGTGGGGAGGAAGCAGGTGCGAGGGAGTAGGCGGGAGGGGGTAGGTGGGGAGAGGGGAGGAGGGGAGGTGGTAGGTGGGGAGGGGGTAGGTGTGGGGGAGAAAGTGGGGAGGGGTAAGGTACGGAGGGGGTAGGTGCGGAGGGGGGAGGACGGGATGTGGTAGGTGGGGAGGGGGTACGTGTGAGGGGGTACGTGTGAGGGGGTAAGGTGTGAGGGGGTAAGTGGGGAGGGGGGTAGATGGAAAGCAGAAGGCGGGAAGGAGGTAGGTGGGAAGAGTAGGTGGGAAGGGGTAGGTGGGGAGGGGGTATGAGGGAAGGGGGTAGGTGGGCAGCGGGTTCGTGTAGAGGGGGGTTGTTGGGTAGGGTAGTAAGTGGGGAGGAGTAAGGTGGGGAGCAGGTACGTGGGAAGGGGATAATTGGGGCGGGGATTAGTGGGGAGTGGGTACGTGGGGTGGGGGTAGGTGGGAATGGGGTAAGTGGTGAGGGGTATATGGGAAGAAGAAGATGGGAAGGGGGAGGTGGGGAGTGGAGGGTGGGGAGTGGTAGGTGGGGAGATGGTAAGTGGGGAAGGGAAGTTGGGGAGGGGGAAGTTGGGGAGGGGTAGGTGGGGAGGTGATAGGTGGAGAGGGGGTAGGTGGGGAGAGGGTAAGTGGGGAGGGGGCAGGTGGGGAGGGGGTAGGTGGGGAGGGGGTAGGTGGGGAGGGGGCAGGTGGGGAGGGGGTAGGTGTTGAGGGTGTATGTGGGGAGAGGCTAAGTGATGAGGGGGTAGGTGGGAGGGGGTAAGTGGGGAGGGGGAGGGGGAGGGGGAGGGGGAGGGGGTGGACTGAGGAATAATACAGGGATAAAGGTAGGAGTGGAGTTCGAGGAGTTGAATGAGAGGCAGGTGAGGGTTGGTGGGTGCGGGAAGGGGGTGGGTAGAGGACAGGCTGGGACATGTGTGGGGGGTGGGAGAGGGGAGAGTGGGTAGGGGACAGGCTGGGACATGTGTGGTGGTGGGAGAGGGGGAGTGGGGAGGGGACAGGCTGGGACATGTGTGGGGGGTGGGAGAGGGGGGAGTGGGTAGGGGACAGGCTGGGACATGTGTGGTGGTGGGAGAGGGGGAGTGGGGGACAGGCTGGGACATGTGTGGTGGTGAGAGAGGGGGAGTGGGTAGGGGACAGGCTGGGACATGTGTGGGGGGTGGGAGAGGGGGGAGTGGGTAGGGGACAGGCTGGGACATGTGTGTGGTGGGAGAGGGGGAGTGGGGAGGGGACAGGCTGGGACATGTGTGGTGGTGGGAGAGGGGGGAGTGGGTAGGGGACAGGCTGGGACATGTGTGGTGGTGGGAGAGGGGGACTGGGTAGAGGACAGGCTGGGACATGTGTGGGTGTTGGGAGAGGGGGGTTCGGGGTGGTGACGGTGGGGGAGAGTGGAAGAGGACAGCCTGGGACAGGAGGGGCGGTGGTGGAGAGGGAGATAGAGGTACAATGAAACACTGCCCACATACACACCGACAAGGACAACACACACGATCAGATTATACAGTAATTACACATAATATTTCTGAAATGAAAAAGAACAAGATATGAATTCAAAAACATAATTAGAAAAATAAACAAGTCCATGGCAGTGAAGAGATGGGCTGTCGAGTTCCATTGCTGAGATAATGTCTGGGTTGTGTAGGTTGGTTCAAGAACCTCATACCCTCTCACCTCTGATCCCCTGCCGTATACCAATGGCCATTCGTTGAGTTTGGAGATACTGTGCGCAAACCAAGTTGGCCCACCAAGTCCGCACTGATCAGCGATCCCCGTACACTAACACGATCCAACACACACTAGGGACAGTTTTAGTTGAAGTTTATTGTCACATCCACAAGTACGGAGAGGTACAGCTACAATGGCATTGCTTGCTGCAGCGTCACACACACATTGACTCACACAAGGCACAAAACACAATTATATATAAATCACACTGAACATTACACAAGAAGGAAGATGGGCAGAAGTACAATTTGTAAAGGAAATCAACTCCACAGTAGTGGAAGAGCTGTGTGTTGGTGATGTGTGGTGGAGGTAGCGTTAGTGTCCCTGTGTCTAACACACAGCGACTCACTTGTATAAAGATCTCCAGTGAACTGGTCATACATGACCTCCCGGTCACGGGTCACAGGCGTTATGTAACCTCCCCCACGGCCGAGCCGATCCCCACGATGTACTGGTCTACTTGCCCCGGGCTTACCCGTCTCACTGCCCCACATCATTGACGATATACCTCCTCCAACATTCATCATCCCCTCCATGTCCACCCCTCACCCTCTCTCCCACCCCTCACTCCCCTCCACAACACACCCCCACCCCTCACTCCCCTCCACAACACACCCCACCCCTCATTCCCCACTCCACAACACACCCCACCCCTCACTCCCTCCACAACACACCCCACCCCTCACTCCCCTCCACAACACACCCCACCCCTCACTCCCCTCCACAACACACTCCACCCCTCACTCCCCACTCCATAACACACCCCACCCCTCACTCCCCTCCACAACACACTCCACCTCACTCCCCTCCACAACACACCCCACCCCTCACTCCCCTCCACAACACACCCCACCCCACATTCCCCACTCCACAACACACCCCCACCCCTCACTCCCCACTCCACAACACACCCACCCTTCACCCCCTCCACAACACACCCCACCCCTCACTCCCCTCCACAACACTCCCCTCCACAACACACCCCACCCCTCACTCCCCTCCATAACACACCCCACCCCTCACTCCCCACTCCACAACACCCCCCACCCCTCACTCCCCACTCCACAAACACACCCCACCCCTCACTCCCCACTCCATAACACATCCCACCCCTCACTCCCCTCCACAACACACCTCCACCCCCACCCTCATCCCCACTCCACAACACACCCCACCACTCATTCCCCACTCCATAACACATCCCACCCTCACTCCCCTCTCCACAACATACCCCACCCCTCACTCCCCTCCACAACACACTCCACCCATCACTCCCCTCCACAACACAACCCACCGCTCACTCCCCACTCCACAACACACCCCACCCCTCACTCCCCTCCACAACACACCCCACCCCTCACTCCCCTCCACAACACACCCCACCCCTCACTCCACTCCACAACACATCCCACCCCTCACTCCACTCCACAACATAGTCCACCCTCACTCCCCTCCACAACACACCCCACCCCTCACTCCACTCCACAACATACTGCACCCCTCACTCCACTCCACAACACACCCCACCCCTCACTCCCACTCCACAACACATCCCACCCTCAGCCCCTCCACAACATAGTCCACCCCTCACTCCCCTCCATAACACACCCCACCCCTAAATCCCCACTCCATAACACACTTCACCCCTCACCCCCTCCATCTCCACCCCTCACTCCCCTCACCCACCTCCATAACTGGAAGGTCATGTTTGATTAACCTTCTTAAAATTTTTGACGAGGATACTCGGGAAATTGATGAGGGTAAAGCAGTGGATGTTGTGTATATGGACTTCAGTAAGGCATTTGACAAGGTTCCTCATAGAAGGTTGGTTAAGAAGGTTCAATGGTTGGGTATTAATGGTGGAGTAGCAAGAAGGATTCAACAGTGGCAGAATGGGAGATGCCAGAGAGTAATGGTGGATGGTTGTTTGTCAGGTTGGAGGCCAGTGATGAGTGGGTTGCCTCAGGGATCTGTGTTGGGTCCACTGTTGTTTGTCATGTACATCAATGATCTGGATGATGGTGTGGTAAATTGGATTAGTAAGTATGCAGATGATACTAAGATAGATGGGGTTGTGGATAATGAAGTAGATTTTCAAAGTCTACGGAGAGATTTATGCCAGTTGGAAGAGTGGGCTGAAAGATGGCAGATGGAGTTTAATGCTGATAAGCGTGAGGTGCTACATCTTGGCAGGACAAATCAAAATAGGACGTACATGGTAAATGGTAGGGAATTGAAGATTGCAGTTGAACAGAGGGATCTGGGAATAACTGTGCACAGTTCCCAGAAGGTGGAATCTCGTGTAGATAGCTTTTGGTGTGCTGGCCTATATATATCAGAGCATTGAGTATAGAAGTTGGGATGTAATGTTAAAATTGTACAAGGCATTGGTGAGGCCAAATCTGGAGTATGGGGTACAATTTTTTGTATTGTATTGTATTCAAATGTTATTGTCGTTGCCTCACTTTGAGACAACGAAATGAATTTCCCGTACAGCAGTATCGTTAAAAAAAAATCACAAGAAAAATAATAAAAATAAATAATAAATAAATAATGAAACATATTAAAAAAATAAAATTGAAATTGAATTAAAAATTTAACAAAAGCACAAACACAAAAAGTCAAAAAGTCCACAACACAACATAACATAAATGGCACCCAGGTGAGGACGGCACCTCCTGGTGAGGACGCGACTATTATTCGAGTCGCGTCCTCCCCCCCCCCCCCACAGCGGCCTACCTACCTGGATTGGCGCGGCCTTTCCTGCCGGGATCGACCGGAGCTCCAGCAGCGGCGGGACAGCGCTGGAACATCGCGGGGCTGGCGATGCCTTACCGGGGGTCGCCGTCTGGAGCCCGGAGTGCTGGACCTGCTGCACCAACATCAAGGAGCTGCGGTTTGCAAAGCTCCCAACGCGGGCAGCGCTGATGGACAGCGCTGGGTCCTGCGACTCTGCCCGGCTCGGCCTGTGGACTCAGGAGCTGCGGACTCCGGCAGCGGGAGGCGGCTGATCAGAAGGTCCGGGCCGCTGAGGAGGAGGATGCTCACCGTCGGGGCTCGGCGTCGGCGTTCCACCAGCCCGGCGTGAGGGCCTGAACATCGGGCCACCCGGGGCGGCGACTGCAGGTGCTCGGAAGGCCCCGACTACGGATGGACACGGAGGGGAGGCTGGCTGGCTATGGTGGCTGGCCAGCTGGCTGGCTGGCTGGCTACGGCACCAACAATTTTGGTCGCCTAATTATAGGAAGGATGTCAACAAAATAGAGAGAGTACAGAGGAGATTTACTAGAATGTTGCCCGGGTTTCAACAACTAAGTTACAGAGAAAGGTCGAATAAGTTATGTCTTTATTCTTTGGAGCGCAGAAGGTTAAGGGGGGACTTGATATAGGTATTTAAAATGATGAGAGGGATAGACAGAGTTGACGTGGATAAGCTTTTCCCACTGAGAGTAGGGAAGATTCAAACAAGGGGACATGACGAGAATTAAGGGACTGAAGTTTAGGGATAACATGAGGGGGAACTTCTTTACTCAGAGAGTGGTAGCTGTGTGGAATGAGCTTCCAGTGAAGGTGGTGGAGGCAGGTTCGTTTTATCATTTAAAAATAAATTGGATAGTTATATGGACTTGAAAAGAATGGAGGATTATGGTCTGAGCGCAGGTATATGGGACTAGGGGAGAATACGTGTTCGGCACGGACTAGAATGGTCGAGATGGCCTGTTGCCATGCTGTAATTGTTATATGGTTATATGATTTGAGAATTAAGGGACAGAAGTTTAGGGGTAACATGAGGGGGGACTTCGTTACTCAGAGTGTGGTAGCGGTGTGGAATGAGCTTCCAGTGGAAGGGTGGAGGCAGGTTCGATTTTATAATAGTAAGGTTAAACGAGAACTTACCAGTTTGAAGATTGATCTTTATTTTATGAGGAGTAACGTTGAGGGATTACGTGAAGAACCCGCCAGGACGCATGCGTGTATCTTCAAAGCAGCCGTGTGAAATCGCAGACAATAGTAATGAACTGAACATAGTAAGATTTAAGAAAATGGAGACCAGTTGAACTCTATGATCGAGGGTGGGAGCGGAGGGCACGTAATCCCTCAACGTTACTCCTCATAAAATAAAGATCAAACGTCAAACTGGTAAGCTCGTTTAATCTTACTAATTTACTTCGGAGTCACGTGCGTGACTACGTGAAGATTTTAAAGCTCTGTGATTTCATGCATGGAAACGAGTCCATGCCTCACGTCTGCCTTAATTGACTAAGGGAGGAAATGTGTTAACGTATTCAAACATGAATCCGACATTGAAAACCCATGATGAACTTATTAACTAACACAATTATAGCCCCTATCTTATGAGGTTAAACATGATACAGAACTTAAAATTGATTCTGCAAATGTCACAGGTTTAACCACTGGTTTATTGTAATCTAGTTGAGAAGTTTTCTCTTATGACCATCCTGCTGTTCCCAGGATTTGGTCCATAGGTCCGCCCGGTTCCGTAGCTGCTGATGTAGCTGCAGCCCTAGTGGTATGAGATTTGAATATGATAGTATCCACCCCAGCAGCCGTTAAAACCTGTTTCAGCCGTCTCGAAATTGTTTGTACCGATACCCTATTATGGGCCTGTTAGTGGCTGATCAGTAATGCCATCTCATTGCCTCTGAGTTGTTTAGTGTTCTCTATGTATAAGAATGAATGTCTCGTAATGCATAGAGATCATCTATTGGGTATGCTCTGAATTCTATTGAGAGGCCTGACGTTCCCGGTCTGCTCTGTTTAACTAATCCGTGGATGTAACAGGTTATTTTACTCGTTGAAGTGGTGATACTATCCAGCCTTAGTTTAGGTAACGACTGAACTCTATGTGCTGAGACCAATGCCATCGCATGACTATTTTATATGTTAGTCTATGCAGGGACAAAGCTGTTGCTGGTGACCAATTCCTCAGTATTGTTAGGACTATACTCACATCCCATATTTGGGAATACCTTGTCCTTGGGGATTAATATTAAAATATCCCTCATAAGTTTAGTTACCAGGGGTGGGTCCCGACAGAATGATGCTCTGATCTTTGCCACATATTTGCTGTAAGGGCACTTCTGGCGCAGTTTATGGCACTATAACTGAGCACCTCATCATAGTGGGGCTAGCCAGGAATTCCAGCACAGAGGTTATGTTCGTCGTACAGTAAGTGATGTTGTTCCTTGAACAGTTTCTCCCACTTCCTGATTTAGACCCGATATGTTCATTGTTCAGTCCGTTGGTCCCAGGTCCAGAAATGGTTTCTTAAGATTCTACAAATCAGCAAATGTGTCCTATTATGGCATGGATGGCTTTCCCCCATTACGGATGAACCAACAAATCTGGTCGTTTCGGAACGGAGATGTATGGTTCTAAAACCATAACAAGAATCACAGGGAACCATGGTTGAGTAGGCCAATCGGACACTACCAAAATACCAGACGCCGAGTCTTGTTGTATTTTGTGTAATACAGGACTGATGAGGCAGAAATGCAAAGAAAAAACAATTTCCCCCAATGCAGCGAGAAGGCATCCATCGCTGATGCCCCAGTGTCTGATTCCCAAGAAACATAGTTTAGCAACTGATGATTAAGCCGAGATGCAAATAGATCGATATCTAGTGTTTCATATCGTGCTACAATATCAGCAAACACTTTGCGGTCCAACATCCATTCGATGTTGTCATTGAATTTGCGTGACCTGGTGTCTGCCACTGAATTTGAGGTTTCTCGGTAGGTAACTAACTGATATCCAAATACTTTTCTGAATACACCATTGCCAAATTATGTTAGCCGGATTATCACATGATACTGATTTGATTTCACCCATATAGTTAATATATGCCACCACGGTGATGTTATCAATCTGCAGTCTAACATGCAGGTGATGCATTTCTGAACAGTATAGAAACATAGAAACATAGAAATTAGGTGCAGGAGTAGGCCATTCGGCCCTTCGAGCCTGCACCGCCATTCAATATGATCATTGCTGATCATCCAACTCAGTATCCCGTACCTGCCTTCTCTCCATACCCCCTGATCCCCTTAGCCACAAGGGCCACATCTAACTCCCTCTTAAATATAGCCAATGAACTGGCCTCAACTACCCTCTGTGGCAGAGAGTTCCAGAGATTCACCACTCTCTGCGTGAAAAAAGTTCTTCTCATCTCGGTTTTAAAGGATTTCCCCTTTATCCTTAATCTGTGACCCCTTGTCCTGGACTTCCCTAACATCGGGAACAATCTTCCTGCGTCTAGCCTGTCCAGCCCCTTAAGAATTTTGTAAGTTTCTATAAGATCCCCTCTCAATCTTCTAAATTCTAGAGAGTATAAACCAAGTCTATCCAGTCTTTCTTCATAAGACAGTCCTGACATCCCAAGAATCAGTCTGGTGAACCGTCTCTGCACTCCCTCTATGGCAATAATGTCCTTCCTCAGACTTTGAGACCAAAACTGTACGCAATACTCCAGGTGTGGTCTCACCAAGACCCTGTACAACTGCAGTAGAACCTCTCTGCTCCTATACTCAAATCCTTTTGCAATGAAAGCTAACATACCATTCGCTTTCTTTACTGCCTGCTGCACCTGCATGCCTACCTTCAATGACTGGTGTACCATGACACCCAGGTCTCGCTGCATCTCCCCCTTTCCCAATCGGCCACCATTTAGATAATAGTCTGCTTTCCTGTTTTTGCCACCAAAATGGATAACCTCACATTTATCCACATTATACTGCATCTGCCAAACATTTGCCCACTCACCCAGCCTATCCAAGTCACCCTGCAGTCTCCTAGCATCCTCCTCACAGCTAACACTGCCCCCCAGCTTAGTGTCATCCGCAAACTTGGAGATATTGCCTTCAATTCCCTCATCCAGATCATTAATATATATTGTAAATAGCTGGGGTCCCAGTACTGAGCCTCGCGGTACCCCACTAGTCACTGCCTGCCATTGTGAAAAAGACCCGTTTACTCCTACTCTTTGCTTCCTGTTTGCCAGCCACTTCTCTATCCACATCAATACTGAACCCCCAATGCCTTGTGCTTTAAGTTTGTATACTAATTTCTTATGTGGGACCTTGTCGAAAGCCTTCTGGAAGTCCAGATACACCACATCCACTGGTTCTCCCCTATCCACGCTACTAGTTACATCCTCGAAAATTTCTATAAGATTCGTCAGACATGATTTACCTTTCGTAAATCCATGCTGACTTTGTCCAATGATTTCACCACTTTCCAAATGTGCTGCTATCCCATCTTTAATAACTGACTCTAGCAGTTTCCCCACTACCGATGTTAGACTAACTGGTCTGTAATTCCCCATTTTCTCTCTCCCTCCCTTCTTAAAAAGTGGGGTTACGTTTGCTACCCGCCAATCTTCAGGAACTACTCCAGAATCTAAAGAGTTTTGAAAGATTATTACGAATGCATCCACTATTTCTGGAGCTACTTCCTTAAGTACTCTGGGATGCAGCCTATCTGGCCCTGGGGATTTATCGGCCTTTAATCCATTCAATTTACCCAACAATTTACCCATTCAATTTACCCAACTATGATTTTAGACCATAGAATGCACCCTACATTTCCAAGTAATTTATGCCAGGTATCTGAAGTAATGATGCCTATTGTGCATCCCATCTCCCTCCACAACTAGAGATGGAATTAGTAGCACCCCAACCATGAGCACTGGCATCAGTTTGTAGCACCACTGAATGGTTGCTGACAATGATAGGGCTAGAACAATGACAAATGCTTTCCCTCCACCATTGTAATTCCATAATTGCTTTGATTGGTAGCTTCATTGGCCTATCGAATTGACCATTATTGATTTTGAGTGCTTGTACCTTTGCCCTCTGTAAATATTTTGGTAATGCAAAGGTCAAAACTGTGTGGCTGGAAAAGCAGACACAAATTGCCAATTACCCTTTCTATCAGTCAAATAGATGGTTCACTGATGTCAATGAAGTTGTTGGAGCCTCAGTTAAGTCTGTTGCCTTGTCCTTTGGTAAAGTTACCGACATGTGAACTAACTTAAAGGTGAACCCCAAGAAGTCCACAGTGGTGGAATGTGTTAGCTTAGATATAACTGGATGGATGATAAACCCCAGTTTCTCAAACAATTGTTTGCTGGCTGATACAGCTATTTTGGCAAATTTCAAAGTTTTTCCCACAATTAATATGTCATGTCGGTAATCTATGAATAAATGTTTTTGTTTCCGAAGAAACGTTAGGGCTGGTTTCAAAATGTTGGTAAATAGTCTGGGGGCGGATGTTATTCCTTTCGGTAGCTCTATACTGCCAGAGCTACCCCATCCAGTTAAATTTTAAATAACGTCTGTGATCCTTCCGCATAGGTACCGAATAGTAAGCATCTTTAAATCGACGCAAGCCATGAAGTAGTCTTTGGTAATCAATTGTTTGGCAGTAACAAAGGTTTCCATTTTGAAATGAATAAACGCCACCCCCGCAGGGCCCAGGCCACCCCTGCTGGTTCCACACCACCCCTGCTGACCACCCCTGCTGACCACCCCTGGGCCCACACCACCCCCGCTGGGCCCACACCACCCCCGCTGGGGCCAGGCCACCACCGCTGGTTCCACACCACCCCCGCTGGTTCCACACCACCGCTGCTGACCCCCGCTGGGCCCACACTACCCCCGCTGGGCCCACGCCACCTTCAACTTCATCCCCCTGCCAGAAAGAGGGGAGATGTGGGAGGGGGAGAGAGAGAGGGGAAGGGATGGGAGAGAGAAATGGAGGAGGGAAGAGGGAAAGGGGAATATCTTTAGTGAGATTGCAAAATTAAGCTAGGTTTTAGAGCTATTATATTTTCTCCTCCATATGAATAATTTTAAACAATATCAAATAATATCAAACAATTGGAACTCCTTTCTTTTCCTTAATAATGATAATTCTGAAAAATATGAATTCCATAGTTTGTGACATAAATATACATTTTAATGGGATCATTATATACAGATGTAATATTTCCATTTCAAGATCGGGGGTGGGGGGGGGGGGGGGGGTATGCGTTAAGCCGATAGCCGAATCGTTAAAGAGTTAAAATATAGACTGATCAATAAAGAGCTGAGATGAGGAATCGGAGTTGCCAAGGGAAGGTACTTTGAGAAGTTGAGGAGCAAGTTCTCAGCTAGTGACTCTTCTTCAGTTGGGAAGGGCATGCAAGAAATCACCAGCTACAAGAGTAAAGCCCCCGCTCTTTGGATAATTGTGAGCTGACGAACTACCTGAATGAGTTTTACTGCAGGTTTGAAAATTAGAAATGTAACCCTGGTACCCCCTCCCCAACAAACACAGCCAGACCCCAGTCTGCAAAGTATTAACCCTGCACCCTCTCCTTCCCATTCACCACCTCACACCTACTTAAGGCAAGACTCCAGTAATGAAGAGAGTGGACCCTTTCCCACCCCCACCAACGCTTCACAGCCAATTACTCATTTTTAACCAGTACCTGCAAAGATGCACTGACCCTGCCTGCTCCAAAGTCTCCACTAATGTCCCTGTACCCGAAAAGGTAAGGATTACTTGTCTTGAAGACTACAGGCTTGTCGCACTGACCTATGTAGTCATGGAAGGTACACAATATTGCTGGAGAAACTCAGCGGGTGCAGCAGCATCTATGGAGCGAAGGAAGTAGGCGACGTTTCGGGCCGAAACCCTTCTTCAGACTGATGGGGGGGGGGGGGGGGTGGGGGTGGTATGTAGTCATGGAAACCGTTGACAGGCCTCCACTAATGTCCCTGTACCCCCAAAAGGTAAGTATTACTTGTCTTAAAGACTACAGGCTTGTCGCACTGACCTCTGTAGTCATGGAGACCGTTGACAGGCTTGTGCTGGCCAAGCTGAAAAAATATCACAATCCCTCTGCTGGACTCTCTGCATTTTGCATATTGGGCCAATAGATCTGTAGATGATGCAGTCAATTTGGGCTACACTTCATCCTCCAGCACCTAGACCTCCAGGAGACCTAAGCGAGGATTTTACTTGTTGATTTTAGCTCTGCATTCAACACCATTGTGCCAGATCTACTACGCTCCAAACGTTCTGAGTTGACTGTGCCTGAACCCCTCTGTCGGTGGATCACCAGTTTCCTGACAGACAGGAAGCAGCATGTGAGACGGGGAAAGCATATCTCGGACCCGCAAACACTCAGCATAGGAGCACCGCAAGATGCGTACTCTCCCCCCTCCTCTACTCTCGACACACCAATGATTGCACCTCCACAGACATCTCTGTCAAGCTTCTCAAGTTTGCAGATGAAACAACCCTGATTGGACTGATCCAGGAAGGGGATCTCTGTACTATTTTCAGTTTGGCATCTTCCCTATAACATGGTGCCCAGAACTGAACACAATATTCTAAATCCGATCTCACCAACGTCTTATACAACTGCAACATGACCTCCCAACGTCTATACTCAATACTCTGACTGATGAAGGCCAAAGTGCCAAAATACGTTTTGACCACCTGATATACCTGCGACACGACCTTCAAGGAACCATGCAACCATCAACCATTCCTCTGCCCACCTGGCTAATTGATCCAGATGCTGCTGCAATCTTTCACAACCATCTTCACTATCTGCAAAACCACTCACTTCTGTATCATCAGCAAACTTGCTAATCTTGCCCTGTTCTGTGACGTTTCACAGAGTGCTGGAGTAACTCAGTGGGTCAGGCTGAGTATAGAAGTTGGGAGGTCATGTTGCAGTTGCATAAGAAGTTGGTGAGGCCGCATTCAGAGTATTGTGTTCAGTTCTGGGCACCATGTTATAGGAAAGATATCATCAAACTGGAAAGGGTACAGTGAAGATTTACGATGTTGCCAGGACTAGAGGGCCAGAGCTATAGGGAGAGGTTGAGTAGGCTGGGACTCTATTTCATGGTGCACAGGAGGATGAGGGATGATCTAATAGAGGTGTATCAAATCATGATTTGAATAGATATGGTTGAGTCTTTTGCCCGGATAGTAAATCGAGGAGCAGAGGACATAGGTTGAAGGTGAAGGGGAAAAGATTTAATAGGAATCTGTGGGGTATGTTTTTCAAACAAAGGGTGGTAGGTGTATGGAACAAGCTGCCAGAGGAGGTAGTTGAGGCTGGGACTATCGCAACATAAGAAACAGTTAGACAGGTACATGGATAGGACAGGTTCGGAGGGATATGGATCAAACGTGGGCAGGTGGGACTAGTGCAGATGGGACATGCTGGGCTGAAGGGCCTGTTTACACACTGTATCACTCTAAGACTCTATCTATCTTTCCCTCTCAAACACATACTCCTGCCTTCTCCTCATTTCCTCCAACACCCGTATCAATCAAGAATCTATCAAACTCCTCCTGAAAAATGTCCATTGACTGGACCTCCACAGCTGTCTGTGGCAATGAATTCCACAGTTCATCACCCTCTGGTTTAAAACATTTCTGCTCATCTCCTTCCTAAAGGAATGTCTTTTAATTCTGAGGCTGTGGCCACTGGTCCGATAGTCTCCCACCAGTGGAAACATCCTCTCCACATCCACTCCATCCAGGTTTTTACCAGGCTGGGACAGACGGCAACAGCTTCACACCGTGTCCCAAAGCTTGTGTCCTGTCCTGCATCACCCAAGGCAGCAGAGACGTTATACGAGAGGGCAAACCCCGTAACAAAGTAGCTCACGATGGTTTAGGTAACAATCACCCTCCCCCTCCTTTCCTATGTTCCTTCCACCCATAAACCTCTCTCTGCCTTTACATTTCACTCCTCTTTCAAATCTGCTCTACTTACCTACATGCATTTTGCTTCTTCACTTTTTAGTCATAGAATGATGCAGTGTGGAAACAGGCCCTTCAGCCCAACTTGCCCACACTGACCAACATGTCCCATCTAAACTAGTCCCACTCACATGCGTTTGGCCCACATCCATCTAAATCTGTCCTATCCATGTACGTGTCCAAATGTCTCTTAAATATTAGCAAGCAGCTCGTTACATACACCCTTTGTGTGAAAAAGCTACCACTCAGATTCCTGTTAATTTCTGAAATTTGGTCATAAATTTGGTGCAAAAATGCTCCATAATAATGCTCAGAATGCACCAGAAAGCATCTAAAACCCCTGAGCTTCCAGGACGCTTCAGCGGGCCCTGGACCCTGGCATCAAGGGACTTCACACTTCGCGCTCGTGATGTGCGTAGTGTGCACATTATTTCACATTGAGTTTTTTGTAATCCTGTCATGCCAACCCCCTTTTTGAAAAGCTTCGTACGGGCCTGTACAACCATCTTCACTATCTGCAAAACCACTCACTGTTGTATCATCAACAAACTTGCTAATCTTGCTCTGTATGTTCTCATCCAAATCATTGATGTAGATGACAAACAGTAACGGGCCCAGCACTGAACCCTGAGGCACACCACTAGTCACAGGCATCCAGTCTGAATCATTGATGTAGATGACAAACAGTAACTGGCCCAACACTAAACCCTGAGACACACCACTAGTCACAGGCATCCAGTCTGAGATGCAACGTTCCACCATCACTCTCTGCTTCCTTCCATGGAGCCAATTTTCTGTCCATTCAGCTATCTCTCTTTGGATCCCATGCGATCTAACCTTCCAGAGCAGCCGACCATGCGGCACCTTATCGAACGCCCTACTGAAGTCAATAGACAACAGGTGCAGGAGTAGAGGCCATTCGTCCCTTCGAACCAGCACCGCCATTCAATGTGATCATGGCTGATCATCCCCTATCAGGACCCCGTTCCTGCCTTCTCCCCATATCCCCTGACTCCGCTATTTTAAGAGCCATATCTAGCAATCTCTTGAAAGCATCCAGAGAACCGGCCTCCACCGCCCTTTGTGGCAGATAATTCCACAGACTCACAACTCTCTATGAGAAAAAGTGTGTCCTCGTCTTCATTCGAAATGGCCGACCCCTTATTCTTAAACTGTGGCCCCTTGTTCAGGACTTCCTCCACATCGGGAACATGTTTCCTGCCTCTAGCGTGTCCAAACCCTTAACAATCTTATACGTTTCAATGAGATCTCCTCTCATCCTTCTAAACACCAGAATGTACATCCCAGCCGCTCCATTCTCTCATCATATGACAGTCCCGCCATCCCGGGAATTAACCTGGTGAACCTACACTGGGCTCCCACAATGGCAAGAATGCCCTTCCTCAAATTAGGGGACCAAAACTGCACACAATACTCCAGGTGTGGTCTCACCAGGGCCCTGTACAACTGCAGAAGGACCTCTTTGTTCCTAGACTCAACTCCTCTTGTGATGAAGACCAACAGGCCAAACCTCCACACAATACTCCAGGTGTGGTCTCACTAGTGCCCTGTACAACTGCAGAAGGACCTCTTTGCTCCTATATTCGATTCCTCTTTTTATAAAGTCCATGTACACATCATCCACAGCTCTGCTTACATCAACCTTTTTTCTCACGTCTCCGAAAAATCTATTATATTTGTGAGATTCGATCTCCAACATACAAAACTATGCTGACAGTCCCTAATCAGCCCTTGCCCACCAAAATGCCTGTAAATTCACCAAGGCTAAGTCATTGTATGTGCCTACTTGGGCAATGGACTCATACATTCATGCATTCATTCACTCATCATTCATTCATTCAATCATCCATTCAGTCATCCAGTCAATCATTCATTCATTCAGTCATTCATTCATGCAATCATGCAATCATGCATTCATTCATTCATTCAGGCATTCACTCAATCATTCATTCATTCATTCACTCACTCACTCATTCACTGACTCACTCACGCACTTATTCATGCATTCAATCAAATCATTCATTCATTCACTCAATCATTCATTCACTCACTCAATCATTCATACATTCACTCATTCACTCATTCACTTATTCAATCATACGTTCAATCACTCAATCAATCATCCACTCATTCATTCATTAATTCATCCATTCATTCATACATTCAAATCATTCATGCATTCAATCAATCATTCAATCATTCACTCATTCATATCCTACCCCACAGAATACTCTCCAGCAATTTACCAACTACAGATGTTAACCTTACCGGCCTATAGTTCCCTGCATGTTCCTTGCAGCCCTTCATGAATATAGGCACAACATTTGGAACCCAGTCCCAACGTGCTTCTTCTGACTGTCCAGGTAGACCCATTGTTTCAGCGTGTTCTTGCCCCCACTAATTATTTTCCACATACCTGGATTCCATGCTATCCCCCTGGTCCGATTCACGACATTTCACACGCCCTTCGTCAATGTGTTTCCCACGGGCAAGTGGTATATTGCTGATTTTAGAAGAGGAAGGTCGAGGATGGATTAACCTGTCTTCATCCACGGTTCGATGGTGGAGAGAGAGAGAGAGTCAACAACGTTATGTTCCTTGCCGTGAATATTTCTGAAGATCAGTCGTGGACCCAACACATTGATTGAATCATAAATAAAGTCAACCAACTTGACTGTGTTAGAGTCGAGCAGAGAGGACATCGGTGTGACGGTGAATGTTCTCCCGATCTTCTACACGTCTAAGGTCGAGATCATAATGAACGGTTGCCACAGGGCCTGGTTCGGCACTTCAAACGCCCAGGAATGTAGGAGATTAAACAATGTGGTGGCCATCGACCTGTTCTATCCATCATCTATGTTTCTATATTTCTAAGAAAGCGAATGGTATGTTAGAATCCACAGCAAAAAGATTTGAGTCTAGGAGCAGTGAGGTTCTACTGCAGTTGTACAGGGTCTTGGTGAGACCACACCTGGAGTATTACATACAGTTTTGGTCTCCTAATCTGAGGAAAGACATTCTTGCCAAAGAGACGGTTCACCAGACTGATTCCCGGGATGGCAGGACTTTCATATGAAGAAAGACTGGATAGACTCGGTTTGTACTCGCTAGAATTTAGAAGATTGAGGGGGGATCTTATAGAAACTTACAAAATTCTTAAGAGGTTGGACAGGCTAGATGCAGGAAGATTGCTCCCGATCTTGGGGAAGTCCAGGACAAGGGGTCACAGTTTAAGGATAAGGGGGAAGTCTTTTAGGACCGAGATGAGAAAGTCATTGTTCACACAGAGAGTGGTGAATCTGTGGAATTCTCTGCCACAGAGGGTAGTTGAGGTCACAGTTCATTGGCTATATTTAAGAGGGAGTTAGATGTGGCCCTTGTGGCTAAAGGGATCAGGTGGTATGGAGAGAAGGCAGGTACAGGATACTGAGTTGGATGATCAGCCATGATCATATTGAATGGCGAATGGTGCAGGCTCGAAGGGCCGAATGGCCTCTACTCCTGTACCTATGTTCTATGTTTCTATATTCCAAGATGTCAGATTAAATGAATGAAGATTCCCGAAATGCACTCGTCAATTGAAACGAATAAACTGAACATTGGGATTTCAGGCGACTGCTCACGATTATGGAGATTGCGGAGAGATGGTTCGGATTGTACCAGGCCTGTAGATTGCTGCCTCTCTCCCCCGGCACTAACTGTCCACTAGACAGAACATATAGACTGGATATCATCACCCATGATGACTGGTGCCCTTTCCGTGAGGGAGGGAGGCACTTTGTGCCCGGACACAAAAGAGTTAACAGTAGATGTTTGTTCAGTGAGTGTAACTAACGTCAGTCTACACGGAGCCCGCCCGGTTGTGTCACCCACCCACTGGAGATTTGCCAGTTCCCAATATAAACCATTCCTGTTGTTGCTGGGATATGTGAGTGTTGGTGAGATCATCCCGCCCGTCACCGACAGACAGACAGACAGACAGACAGACAGACAGACAGACAGACAGACAGACAGACAGAGAGCAGCAGCTCCATCCACAGAGGGAGAAAACCCATTGGGAATCTGTGGACAATAAAGTGGGATGTTAGATGGATGTTTCGGAATCCGGGAATATTAGAGAGTGAAGTGAATGTCACCAAGTGTAATCGGGGAACAGTGAGAGAGTGCGTGCGGTGTTACACAAGTGGATCGGTCTGTGTAAACGGTAGACTGGGAAGTTACCGCCATGGAGAAGGGAGTCTTCGATTGGGCTGACTATTTTTCATATCCTGGGATCAGCTTAAGTGATCGAATCTACTATGCACTCCTGGTTATACAGCCTGTCCTTTATCCCGTGCTAGCCCTTGTTGCTCTTCCAGGTAAGTCCCCGTCCAAATTCCCGCGCAACAGCAGGCGAGAAGCGGCAGTGACGGGATCCGGTATAAATGTCTGTAGCTCGGACAATCCATGACATACGTGTCACTTGTAGAAATCTTCCACAGAGTAATGGGTAATGTGTTGATGCTGCCTGTTTGTGGGGATCAGAGGTTTATCACTATCAAGTTGAAATGATTTGAGTCTAGGAGCAGGGAGGTTCTACTGCAGTTGTACAGGGTCTTGGTGAGACCACACCTGGAGTATTGCGTACAGTTTTGGTCTCCTAATCTGAGGAAAGACATTATTTCCACAGCGGGATTACAGAGAAGGTTCACCAGACTGAGAATGTCAGGACTTTCATATGAAGAAAGACTGGATAGACTCGGCTTGTACTCGCTAGAATTTAGAAGATTGAGGGGGGATCTTATAGAAACTTACAAAATTCTTCAGGGGTTGGACAGGCTAGATGCAGGAAGATTATTCCCGATGTTGGGGAAGTCCAGAACAAGGGGCCACACACACAGTTTAAGGATGAGGGGGAAATCTTTTAGGACCGAGATGAGAAAAAACATTTTTTTCATACACAGAATCTGTGGAATTCTCTGCCACAGAAGGTAGTTGAGGCCACAGTTCATTGGCTATATTTAAGAGGGAATTTGATGTGGCCCTTGTGGCTAAAGGGATCAGGGGATATGGAGAGAAGGCAGGTACGGGATACTGAGTTGGATGATCAGCCATGATCATATTGAATGGCGGTGCAGGCTCGAAGGGCCGAATGGCCTCTACTCCAGCACCTATTGTCTATGTGTCTATGTTTCTATATTCCTCCTCATCTCCTTCCTAAAGGAACGCCCTTTTAATTGCGAGGATGTGACCTCTGGTCCTAGACTCTCCCACTAGTGGAAACATTCTCTGTGTAGCCTTGTTTTCTAATGTTGCCCTAATGTCTTTGTTTATTAAACACGCGAGTTGGTTCTGTAACCCGCCCGCCCGCCTTGCAGAATTGATGTGTACATTGTGTGTGAGTATGTGTCACCCGCCTGTGTTTATGTCGGCGGTTTCAGTCTATGTGTCTTACCATGCTGCTGTAAGCAAGATTGTCTAATGTACCATCACCTCCCTTGCACCGATGCAGATGGTAATAAAGTCCCTGAACTCCTTCCTTCTCTCACTTCCCTCGCTCGCCCATACCTACTCTGCTGAATAATCTTTGATTCACTCACAGTGAAGCAAAGAGTTAAACTCCCATGGTGAAGTGAGAAATGGTCAGACACAGATCTGATTCTTTATCCCAACCCTCCTAACTGCAGCTTCTCATCTGTTTAGTAATCGAGCAGATGCAGAATAATGTATTTCCTTCAGTAGTTTCTACTAGACAGCCTCGTTAGACAATCTTCTACAATCCCACAACGGGATTGTGCATTTGATTTGCCCCTCGCCTCGATGAATCTGCCGAGTTTGCTTTGTCCGCTGGCTGTGTGTCATGTCTCTGTTCACTTCCCTCCCTCCTCACAGTGAACACGCTGACCATTGTGGTCCTGTCCCGGGGAAAGTGTGGTCTGTCCACTGGTGTCACTCGCTACCTGATGGCCATGGCAACGGCCGATCTACTGGTCATTATTGTCGACCTGATAATGAGGCAGATTCCCATTGTTTACTATGAAGCATTTCAGTTCCTGCTCCATGTCCGAGTGTGTAATATCCATGCAGTCTTCCTTTACGCCGTCACCGACTGTTCTGTCTGGTTCACCGTCACCTTCACCTTTGATCGATTTGTGGCCATTTGTTGCCAGAAGCTGAAAACAAACTATTGCACCGAGAGAACAGCGGCTGTGGTTCTGGGGACAGTGACCGTGCTGAGCTGTTTAAAGAACAGCTTCTGGTATTTTATGTTGAACGGTTGGTACTGGCTAGCTAATAACCCCTGGTTTTGTGAGGAAAGATCCGGTGTTCATTACTTACTGTCCTGGGGAATCGGAGAGTTACTCCAGTATCTCATCACCCCCATGATGCCATTTGTCCTCATTGTTGTGTTCAACACTTTGACCATCAGATACGTGTTAGTGGCGAGCAGATCCCGCAGGAGATTGCGGGGTCCCAGCAGTGGGGAGAGTGGCAGAGACCCTGAGATGGAGAGCCGCAGGAAATCCCTCATTTTACTGCTGGTCATCTCGGGGAATTTCATCGTGTTGTGGGCGGCCTATGCGGTATATGTTGTGTGGTACAGACTGGCTGGTTTAATTCCTAACGTGGTCTATCCAGACCTCCTCATTGGCGAACTGAGCTTCACGCTGCAGATGCTGAGCTGCTGCACAAACACGGCTCTTTACGTCCTCACCCAGACTAAGTTCAGGCAGCAGTTCAAACAATTGATGAAATCGCCCGTTTCTCTGATTGTAAAATGCACTCAGCGTCGTGGGGTTTAGGAATCCGTTCCCTCTCCATCCCATCTGCCCCCCCCCCTCCCCAACACACTGAGGGTCCTCAGTGACCTGGTCCACAGATGACTCTTGTGACCCTGGTGACCTCCGATTCCGCCACAAAGATCCACCCACCGTAGATCCACCCACCTGCCCCACCGAATCTCCGGCAGTTTCTGGACCCCCCCACCCACACCCACGAGAACCACCACCGCCCCAATCACCCCACTCTCACCAACATCACCGCCCCCATCACCCCTCTCTCACCAACATCACCGCCCCAATC
>JAWMAR010005733.1:0-21858 GCA_036785375.1 Leucoraja ocellata
GGGGATGAAGAATGAGAGAAGTGGAGAGAGAGACGGAGAGAGAGAGAGAGGAACAGAGGGAGAGAGAGAAAAAAATTGACAGAGAGAGAACGGGAGATAGAGGGGAGACAGAGGGGAGGGGGAGGGAAAAGGGAAAGAGACAGAGAGATGTGGAGAGGGAGAGGGAGAGAGAGCGAAAGGAGAGATAGTGGGGACGTGAGAGGGATAGAGAGTGTGAGAAAGGGAGATGGGGAGAGAGAGAGAGGGAGAGAGGTAGAGGAGAGGTGGAGAGGAGGGAGAGAGAGAGGCAGGGGAGGAAGAGGGTGAGGCAGAGAAAGAGAGGGACAGAGATGGGGTAAAAGAGACAGAGAGAGGTAGAGAGGGTGAGGGGAGAGAGGAGAGAGAGATGGAGAGAGAATGGGGAAGAGAGAGAGGGGGAGAGAGGGAAAGGAGAGGGGAGAGATAAAGCAGGGAGAGAGAGACAGAGGAGAGACGATGGGAGAAAGATAGAGATGGGGAGAGAGAGACAGAGAGGGAGTTAGAGGTGGGAGAGAGAGAGAGAGGGGACGGGGAGAGAGGGCGGGGCAGAGATAGAGTGAGAGAGAGAGAGGCAGGTGGAGGAAGAGGGTGAGAGAGAAAGAGAGGGAGAGATATGGAGTGAAAGAGAGGAGAGGTAGAGAGAGTGAGGGGAGAGAGAGAGGATGAGGGAGAGGGGAGAGATGGAGAGAGAGAATGGGGAGGGGAGAGGGGGGGAGAGTGAGGGAGAGAGAGGGAAAGGGGAGAGAGGGGGAGAGAGTGGGAGAGGGAGAGACAGCGTGAGACAGGAAGGGGAGAGAAATGAGAAGGAAAAAGAGAGAGAGTGAGAAAAGAGAGGGTGGAGAAAGAAAGAGAGATGGGAAGAGAGAGAGAGGGAGGGAGAGTAGAGAGAGAAGGGAGGAACAGAGGAGAGAGGGAGAGAGAAACAGGAACAAGAGAGGTAAAGAGGTAGTTGGGAGAGTGGACAGAGGAGAGGGAGAGACGGGGAGAGAGAGAGAGAGAGAGGGAGAGATGGGATGGGGAGAGAGGGAGAGAAAGAGAGAGAGAGAGACGGGGAGAGATAGAGGGAGAGGGGAGGGGAAAGAGAGAGAGAAAGATGGGGAGAAAGAGATAGAGAGGTGGAGAGGGAGAGAGCAAAAGGAGAGAGTGGGGAGGTGAGAGGGATAGAGAGTGTGAGAAAGGGAGAGGGGAGAGGGGAGAGAGAGATAGAGAGAGAGAGAAGGGAAGAGCGGGAAGGGGAGATGAGATGGAGAGAGAGAATGGGGGAGAGATGAAGGGGGGAGAGAGAGGGGTACAGAGTGGGAGCAGGGAGAGAGATGAGAGACATAGAGAGGGAGAGAGAGAGAGAGAGGGGAGAGAGAGTGAGAGGGAAAGAGGGTGGAGAAAGAAAGAGAGATGGGGAGAGAGAGGGAGAGAGATAGATAGAGAGGGAGGGGAGAGAGGGAGGGGACAGAGAGGAAGGAGAGAGGGAGAGAGAGGCAGGAGAGAAGGAGTCGGAAAGAGAGAGCAGGGATAGTGAAGGGATAGAGGGGGAGGGAGGCGGGGGGAGTGAGAGAGGGTGTGGGAGAGAGAGAGAGAGAGAGGATGAGAGATAGAGGGAGAGGAGGAGAGGGAGGGAGAGACAATGGAGGAAGAGGGTGAGAGAGAAAGAGAGGGAGAGAGATGGGGTGAAAGAGACGGAGAGATTTCGCTCAAGATGGCGCGCACAGTCGCAGCGGCTCGAAGCTCTCCCTTTCGGTGCATTTTTTTGTGTGTTTTTGTTTGTATGTCTGTTTGACAATGTTACGTTTTGTCGTGCGAATCACACCTTCAGCCGACAGGATCTTCTGATTATCGGGTTACAGTGTAAACAGGCAGTTAAGAGTGTTTTTCTGCATTCACGCAACATACCGGAGGAGATAGCCAGGGCACCATGCTCTCCGTGGATTGTTGTCGGCCCCAGCAACGCCGGAGACGGAGGAGGCACAGGAAACAAAAGTGTGGTCGTCGGTCCGGACTACTCGCTAGGCTAAGGCAACAACCACATAAACCACCGCTACCCCAGCATCATTCTCACCAACGCCAGATCCATCACCAACAAAATGGACGAACTAAGACTACAGGTCGCCACAAACAAATTCATCGCGACAGTTGCATTCTGCTAATAACAGAGACGTGGCTACACACACTTGTACCGGACGGAGCCATTGAGCTAGCAGGCTGCACAGCATTTCGCTGGGATAGAAACAAAGAGCAAAGGAGGGGATTATGTATCTACGTTCACAACAACTGGTGCACAAATACCACAATCATAGACAGACACTGTTCTGCTGATTTGGAGTACCTGATAGTTAGATGCAGACCTTTCTACCTTCCATGTGAGTTTACCGTGGTCATAGTTACAGCTGTGTATATCCCACCGGATGCTAATGCTAGCATAGCCCTATGCTACCTCCATAGCGCTATCAGCAAACAAGAGAACACCTACCCCAAAGCAGCCCATATCATAGCTGGTGATTTCAATCACGCAGACTTAAAATCAGTTCTCCCCAAGTTTGAACAACACATCAAATGTGCAACCAGGGGAGAAAATACATTAGACAAGGCCTACTCAAACATCAAGAAGGGGTTTAGAGCCACACCACTACCACACTTAGGCCAGTCGGATCACCTATCCATTCACTTAGCACCAGCATACACCCCCCTCAGGAGAAAAGCTCAACCCACCACCAGGACAGTTAAAACTTGGCCTGAAGGAGCTTCCTCACAGCTACAGGACTGCTTTGAAAGGACAAACTGGGACATTTTGGAAATCAGGACTTGGAGGAGTACACATCCACGGTACTCTTTTACATCCAGAACTGTGTTGACAACGTCACCGTCGACAAACTCATCCGGGTGTACCCCAACCAGAAGCCGTGGATGACAAAAGAGGTCCAAACTCTCCTCAAGGACAGCAACACCGCCTTCAGGTCTGGCGACAGAGCCCTGTACAGCGCTGCTAGAGCCAACCTGAAGAAAGGCATCAGGGATGCCAAAGCGGCCCACAAGAGGAAGATAGAGGACCACTTTAACAACAACGATCCACGGCGGGTGTGGCAGGGCATCCAGCACATCACCAACTACAAGCCCAGCAACAGCACGACGGCCGACGGCCACGCCTCACTGGCAGAGGAGCTGAACTGCTTCTTTGCTCGCTTCGAGGCAGAACCAGAAGAGTTCGTCACCATTCTCCCACCAGCCCCTAACAACAACAACTACACCCTCACTGTGCAGGAGCATGAAGTGAGGTGGGTGCTCAGGGTGGTGAACCCGAGGAAGGCTGCCGGCCCAGATGGCGTGACAGGAAGGGTTCTGAAGGAATGTGCAGACCAGCTCTCCGAGGTCTTCACGAAAATCTTCAACCTGTCCCTGTCCGAATCCATCATCCCACCGTGCCTGAAGTCTGCCACAATCATCCCACTACCAAAAAAGCCTGTTATCAGCGGCCTGAACGACTACCGACCGGTCGCTCTCACACCAGTCATCATGAAGTGTTTCGAGAAGCTGGTCCAGCAGCACATCAAAGCCAGCCTCCCGCCCACCTTCGATCCACACCAGTTTGCCTACAGAGCAAATAGGTCCACTGAGGATGCCATCGTCACTGCTCTTCACACTGCACTGACCCACCTCGAACACCAGGGGAGCTATGTGAGGATGCTTTTCATTGACTTTAGCTCCGCCTTCAATACCATCATCCCCAGCAGACTGGTCACCAAACTCATGGATTTAGGACTCTCCCAACCCATCTGCCTCTAGATCAAGGACTTTCTGTCTAACCGCCCCCAGGCCGTCAGATTGGGCCATCACCTCTCCGCCCCCATCACACTGAGCACCGGCTCCCCACAGGGCTGTGTGTTGAGCCCCCCTCCTCTACGCCCTCTACACCCACGATTGTGCCCCCACCCACTCCACCAACACCATCGTCAAGTTTGCGGACGACACGACTGTGGTTGGACGTATCTCAGGAGGAGATGAGACGGCCTACAGGGAGGAAGTCCAAAGACTTGCAGCGTGGTGTTCAGACAACAACCTCATCCTAAACACCACAAAAACAAAGGAAATTATCATAGACTTCCGTAAGAACAGTGCAGCCCCCAAACCCCTATTCATCAATGGGGACTGTGTGGAAAGGGTCTCAGACTTCAGATTCCAGGGCACACAAATTACGGAGGATCTCTCCTGGACTACAAACACCACCACAGCAGTCAAGAAGACCCAGCAGCGACTCTACTTTCTGAGGATCCTCAGGAAAAACAACCTGGAGGAGAAGCTGCTGGTGTCCTTCTACGCTGCTCCATCGAGAGTGTGCTGGTGTACTGTATAACCACATGGTATGCCAGCTGCTCTGCAGCGGACAGGAGAGCCCTTCAAAGGGTCATCAACACTGCACAAAAATCACTGGCTGCACACTGCCCTCCCTGAAGGACATCTTCAGCTCTCGCTGCCTTGGCAGGGCAGCCAACATCCTGAAGTACCCTTCCCACCCTGGACACAAACTGTTCCACCTGCTGCCCTCTGGCAGACGGTACAGGTCTTTCAAAACTCGCACAAACAGACTCAGAGACAGCTTCTACCCCATAGCCATACGTGAACTTAACAATGCAAAATAAGAAATAACACTGACATTCAACTGAATGGTTCTTACTCACAAGCACCTTAAAAACATCCTGAATGTACTTAACCATTTCAACTACTATATAACTGTATATAACTGTACAACACCGAATACCTCATAATGGCAAGTTAGTGGCAAAAATTATCTGTAAATCTTTTATATGTATATATTTTTACATTTTCTTATATATTTAAAATTGTTCTTGTGAATCGCACCGTTGGATTGACTTTTAAATTTTGTTGTACCATGTGCAATGACAATAAAGAGATTCATTCATTCATTCAATATTATTATACTTAATATACACATGCATTGTGCAAAAAATAATTTTGATTATCTTGAGTGGATGTTTCTAGATTAATTTATGGGAATTAAACATTAAATTCCTTCCATCTGGCATATAAATTCATGACAGTGAGATTTAAAAATCATGTTATATTGTGAATTCTTGTGTTAATGGGATTAGTTTGTTATTTGGATACTTAGGCGATTTAAATAAACATCCTTTTCTTAAGAAATTGAATCTACAGGACATTCTTAATGGGAAAGTGGTGGGCAGAAAGGCATGTCATGTGTAGTTTGAAGAGCAGAAACTTGTAGTTTACAATGCCAACATTGGAAAGTTGAGGAAAGACAAGATGTACAGAGCTGCTTATTGGCTACAATCTGAGGAGTATGATGATGCTACTGGTTATGGGCATGCCAATGTACCAACTAGCAAACTGATCTTCTCCATAAAGACCTGGTCTATTGCTAGAAATTGTAATTTATTTACCTATCTGTTACGGACTTACAGCATATAATACAATAATATTAAAGTTCTGATCTTGAAAATATCACATTTTTGAATTTTCAAGGCAGTCTGGGTGTTTATTACTATTTTCGTCACAACGGTCAATTTTGTAATTAGCTACAATTAGGTAATTAACTAATTACATGCTTTAATTTCAGGTTATCCAAGTAAGATATTTTATATTTGTTTCAGAATGCTTCAATGTATAATAACTGAAAATGTCATTCAGTTCTCTTAATTTTTAAGAAAGTTATGGGCTTTTGACTGTCCTTAATCACAGCTTTTGTGTTAAGTCAATGGAAAAGCAATATGGAACGAAATGCAAATTTCTGAGTATGAAAATGGCCATAACGGTTTTAATACTGAAGATATGAAAGTGAATTAGGTGTCAAATTAAAAATTTTATGCTTTATCTGATGGGATAAATTGCAGACTTGCTTTTGTAAATCTCAACATTTTGTAAAATTGCTAGGAACTCTCCCCCGAATTGCCATGTTACTCACAACATGCGACTCATTGATAATTATCTATTTATATTTCTAAGAACAATTTTCCCAATTGGGCCCCGCACCTCCTAAGTTCAGCCCTGGTGGTGAGGACACATCTGGAGTATTGTGTACAGTTTTGGTCTCCAAATTTGAGGAAGGACATCCTTGTGATTGAAGCAGTGCAGCGTAGGTTCACGAGATTGATCCCTGGGATGGCGGGTCTGTCATATGAGGAAAGATCGAAAAGACTAGGCTTGTATTCACTGGAGTTTAGAACGACGAGGAGGATCTTATAGAAACATATAAAATTATAAAAGGACTGGACAAGCTAGATGCAGGAAAAATGTTCCCAATGTTGAGCAAGTCCAGAACCAGGGGCCACAGTCTTAGAATAAAGGGGAGGTCATTTAAGACTGAGGTGAGAAAAAACTTATTCACCCAGAGAGTTGTGAATTTGTGGAATTCCCTGCCACAGAGGGCAGTGGAGGCCAAGTCACTGGATGGATTTAAGTTAGAGTTAGATAGAGCTCTAGGGGCTAGTGGAGTCAAGGGATATGGGGAGAAGGCAGGCACGGGTTATTGATTGGGGATGATCAGCCATGATCACAATGGATGGCGGTGCGGGCTCGAAGGGCCGAATGGTCTCCTCCTGCACCTATTGTCTATGTTTCTATGTCAATTATATTTGCGCAGGCCCGACCCCAGGCCCAGTCACCGTCTCCCGGGTGTGAGGCCGCGGCCTGGACCCCGCCCTGATCCACCGGAGCCTCTCACCGCGTCAGGCCCGGCCCGGCCCGGTCACTCACTCACGGCTCATCCCGCCCGTTGCCCCGGAGACCGAGACAGAGAGACCGCGCGGCGCAGTGGGGTGGGGGGCTCAGCCCGGAAATGACGTCGCTGCCCCCGGCCCGTTGCCCCACAGGCTGCCAGGTCGAGCAGCGGGGCGGCCTCAGCACGGAAATGACGTCGCTGCCCCCGGCCCGTTGCCCCGCAGGCTGCCTGGTCGAGCAGCGGGGCGGCCTCAGCACGGAAATGACGTCGCTGCCCCCGGCCCGTTGCCCCGCAGGCTGCCAGGTCGAGCAGCGGGGCGGCCTCAGCCCGGAAATGACGTCACGGCCAAAGATGGAGCCGACCCGCACCGGACGGTGAGTGAGAGAGAGAGAGATGTGAGTGGTGGGAGGCTGAGAGGGACAGGAATAAGGGCAGAGGGTCAGGGAGGGAGGGAGAGGCTGGGGGTTAGAAAAGGGTTTAAGTGAGTAACGAGGGGAACAGGGAGCAAAGGTGGGGGGAGGGATTCAAGGGGGAGTGGGTTTGGTGCCGAGGGGGATCAATGGGGGGGCAGGGAACTAGAGGGAGAGAGAGGGGTCAAGTGAGTCAAGGAAGGGGTAGGGAGCCTGGTGGGGGTTCACACTGTTTGGGGTGAGGAGGAGGGGGGAGGGATCAAAGGGGGTGAGGAGCAGGAGGCGGCAGAGGTAAGGGGTTGGGAGCCACAGGGAGGAGGTCACATTGTTTGGGGGTGGGGAGGGTGTTGCAGTTTAGGAAGTCAAACTAGGGCAGGATCTTCACTGTGAATGGTGGGGCACTGGGGCAATAGGCAATAGGTGCAGGGGTAGGCCATTCGGCCCTTTGAGCCAGCTGATCATCCCGAATCAGTACCCCGTTCCTGCCTTCTCCCCATATCCCTTGACTCCGCAATCTTTGAGAGCCCTACCTAGCTGCCTCTGAGGCAGAGAATTCCACAGAATCACAACTCTCTGTGAGAAAAAGTGTTTCCTCGTCTCTGTTCTAAATGGATTACCCGTTATTCAGAAACTGTGGCCCCTGGTTCTGGACTCCCCCAACATCGGGAACATGTGCCCTGCTTCTAGCATGTCTAAACCCTTAACAATCTTAAGTTTCAATAAGATACCCTCTCATCCTTCTAAACTCCAAATTGTACAAGCCCAGCCGCTCAATTCTCTCAGCATATGACAGTCCCTCCCATCCCGGGAATTAACCTTGTAAACCTACGCTGCTCTCCCTCAATAGCAAGAATGTCCTTCCTCAAATTAGGGGACCAAAACTGCACACAATACTCCAGGTGTGGTCTCACTACGACTCTGTATAACCCTGAGCCTTGCGGATTATGTGGAGCCGAGGGATGTAGGAGTGTGGGTACGAGTTGGGCCGAAGGGCCTCCCTCCAACGCTGTATCACTCTATGACAAAGTGCTGGAGTAACTCAGTGGGTCAGGCAGCATCTGTGCAGAAGATAGACACAAAGTGCAGGAGTAACTCAGCGGGTCAGGCAGCATCTGTGCAGAAGATAGACACAAAGTGCAGGAGTAACTCAGCGGGTCAGGCAGCATCTGTGGAGAGAGGAATGGGTGGTGTTTTGAGTCATCACCCTTCTTTGGTTTAGTTTAGTTTAGAGATGCAGCGTGGAAACAACGGGTATTTTGGCCCATGGAGTCCGTGCGACCAGCGATCACCCCGTACACTAGCACTATCCCACGCACATTAGGGACAATTTAGCAGTTTTGCGGAGGCCGATTAATCTACACCCCAGAACGTCTTTGAAATGTTGGAGGAAACCGGAACACCCAGAGTAAAAATCCATGCAGGTCAAGGGGAGAACGTACAATCTCCGCACAGGCACTACCCGTAGTCAGGATCGACCCCGTGTCTCTGCCGGTGAGGCAGCAACTGTACCGGTGCGCCAGTGTGCTGTGCAGAATTATATAACGGTTTCCTCCACCATAAACACACTCAATATGTACTAGTAATGTCCTGTTTGCCAGCTTGTTGACCCTCTGTGTTCCCCTCCTGCAGGGTTTAGGAGCAGTTGCTGTGGAAGGAGAGACAGGGATGTGAGCGGCTATTGAGGGCGGCCAGGGTGCCGGTGAGCCCCCCCCCCCTGCTCGGTGTGCGGTCTGAGCTTCGAGGGGCTGATCTTTGATGGAGGACCACATGACGGGGCACCACACGGAGAAGCGTTATGAGTGCGACGTGTGTGGCAAGGTCTGGCAGAGACCAAGCCAGTTGGAGGTCCACCGGCGGATGCACACAGGAGAACGCCCCTTCAACTGCTCAGAGTGTGACAAGACTTTCAAGACGACGAGTGACCTGAATGTCCATCGGCAAGTGCACACGGGCGAGGAGCCCCATGGCTGCTCCACAAGCGGCAAGAGCTTTACCCAGTTGTCGGGGCTGCGCGACCACCTGCGGGTGCACAGCAGTGAGCGGCCCTTCACCTGCTCCGACTGCGGCAAAGGCTTCAAGTCGTCCAAGGACCTGAAGATGCACTGGCGGGTGGGTGCATACTGGGGAGCGGCCCTTCACCTGCAGCTACTGTGGCAAGAGCTTCACCCAATCCAGCAACCTGCTGGTGCACCAGCGCACCCACACCGGTGAGCGCCCCAACACCTGCGCCCAGTGCGGCAAGGGTTTCACCCACTCCGGAAACCTGCTGCAGCACCAGCACACGCACACCGGCGAGCGCCCCTACACCTGCACCCAGTGCGGCAAGGGTTTCACCGACTCCAGCAACCTGCTGAAGCACCAGCGCATCCACACCGGCGAGCGCCCCTACACCTGTGCCCAGTGCGGCAAGGGTTTCACCCAGTCCAGCAGCCTGCTGATGCACCAGCGGGTGCACCGCGGCAACCGTCCCGTCCCCAGCCCGGTGTGTGGAGAAAGCTTTGCCATGGCCTCTCACGCCCTGTCTCACCAGCACGTGCACACCAGTGGCCAGCCCTATGACTGCCCGTACTGTGGTGAGTCGTTTGACAGCTTGCGGGGGTTGCGGCTGCACGCCAGCGAGCAGCTGCTCCCACTATGACAAGAGAGCATGGGGGCTATGGGAGCACCAGCGGATACACACCGGAGAGAGACCCTTTGTGTGTGCTGAGTGTGGCAAGGGTTTCACCCGCATATCCAGCCTGTGGCAGCACCGGCGTACTCACAGTGATGAGCGTCCCTTCCCCTGCCCGTCCTGTGGTAAGGGCTTCACCCGCCTTGACCACCTGCTGGAGCACTGGCGAGTCCACACCGGCCAGCGCCCCTTCACCTGCCCACTCTGTGGCAAGGCCTTTGCCCGCTCCTCCAGCCTGCTGGCACACCGCCACGTGGATAGATAGGCGCTGTTTAGGTAAACACAAAATGCTGGAAGAAATGGGTAACGTTTCTGGTCGAGACCCTCCTCAGTCTCAGCCTGAAATGTCACACAGTCCTTCTCTCCAGAGATGCCGCCTGTCCCGCTAAGTTACTCCAGCTTTTTGTGTCCTTTTTGTAAACCAGCATCTGCAGTTCCTTGTTCTAAACCATTCTGGTTGACAATCTCTGCACCTTCCTCAAAGCCTCCACATCAGTCCTATAATGGAGTGACCAGTACTGTATGCAATACTCCAAATGCTACCTGACCAATGTCCCTTAAAGCTGCACATATACATTCCTCTCTCCTTATCTCACATCCCTTTATCTCCTTATTTTCCCTCGCCTCTTTCAATTCACTCATCTGCCGATCACCCCCTCATCTCTTAACATTGTGTTAGTCTGAAGAAGGGTCCTGACCCAAAATGTCGCCTATCCATGTTCTCCACAGATGCTACCTGACCCGCTGAGTTACTCCAGCACAGTGTGAAATGTCACCTAGTCATGTTCTCCAGAGATGCTGCCTGACCCGCTGAGTTACTGCAGCACTTCATGTTAGAGTCATAGAGTGATCCACTGTGGAAACAAGACCTTCGGCTCAACTGCCCACACTGACCAACATGTCCCAGCTACACTAGTCCCACCTGCCTGCATTTGGCCAATATCCCTCCAAACTTGTTCTATCTATGTACCTGTCTATAACAGTTTCTTAAACTTTGGGATAGTCCCAGCGTCAACTACCTCCACCAGCAGCTTGTTCCATACACACCACCACCCTCTGTTGAAAAGTTACCCCTCAGATTCCTGTTAAATCTTTTCCCCATCACCCTGAACCCATGTCCTATGGTCCTCGATTCCCCCACTCTGGGCAAGAGATTCCGTGCATCTAAATAAATTGTGTTCTATGCAAGATTCCAGCATCTTTTTTTTGCAGCAATACATAGAGGTACCTACTAGAGGAGGGGCAGTGCTGGACCTCCTGTTAGGAAATGAGACGGGACAGGTGGCGGAGGTATGCGTTGGGGAGCACTTCGGGTCCAGTGATCACAATACCATTAGTTTCAATATAATTATGGAGAGGGTCAGAACTGGAACTAGTGTTGAGATTTTTGATTGGAGAAAGGCTAACTTTGATGAGATGCGAAATGATTTAAAAGGAGTGAACTGGGACATTTTGTTTTATGGGAAGGATGTAGAAGAGAAATGGAGGACATTTAAAGGTGAAATTTTAAGAGTACAGAATCTTCATGTTCCTGTTCGGTTGAAGGAAACAGTAAAAATTAGAAAGAGCCCTGGTTTTCAAGGGGAATTGGACATCTTGTTCGGAAAAAGAGGGAGATCTACAATAATTATAGGCAGCATAAAGTAAATGAGGTGCTTGAGGAGTATAAGAAATGTAAAAAGAATCTTAAGAAATAAATTAGAAAAGCTAAAAGAAGATGAGGTTGCTTTGGCAAGTAAGGTGAAAGTAAATCCAAAGGGTTTCTACAGCTATATTAATAGCAAAAGGATAACGAGGGATAAAATTGGTCCATTGGAGAGACAGAGTGGACAGCTATCTGCAGAGCCAAAAGAGATGGGGGAGATATTGAACAATTTATTTTCTTTGGTATTCACCAAGGAGAAGGATATTGAATTATGTGAGGTAAGGGAAACTAGTAGAGTAGCTATGGATACTATGAGTTTCAAAGTAAAAGAAGTACTGACACTTTTGAAAAATATAAAAGTGGATTTACTAGAATGTTGCCTGGGTTTCAACAACTAAGTTACAGAGATAGGTTGAATAAGTTAGGTCTTTATTCTCTGGAGCGCAGAAGGTTAAGGGGGACCTGATAGAGGTCTTTAAAATGATGAGAGGGATAGACAGAGTTGATGTGGACAAGCTTTTCCCTTTGAGAATAGGGAAGATTCAAACAAGAGGACATGACTTCAGAATTAAGGGACAGAAGTCTAGGGGTAATATGAGGGGGAACTTCTTTACGCAGAGAGTGGTGGCGGTGTGGAATGAGCTCCCAGTGGAAGTGGTGGAGGCAGGTTCATTGGTATCATTTAAAAATAAATTGGATAGGCATATGGATGAGAAGGGAATGGAGGGTTATGGTACGAGTGCAGGCAGGTGGACTAAGGGGAAAAAAATTTGTTCGGCATGGACTTGTAGGGCCGAGATGGCCTGTTTTCCGTGCTGTAATTGTTATATGGTTATCTGTGGTTTCTTGTGTCTCCTCACCTATATCCACTTATCACTTCTGAACCTCAACCTGAAACTTCACCCATTCCTTCTCTTCAGAGAGGCTGCCTATCCTGCTGAGTTACTCCAGCATTATGTATCCTCCTATCACTTGCTAGGCTTTGTCCAGCCCCCAACTCTCTTCTCTAGCTTCCTCTCCCCACCCTCTCCAGTCAGTCTGAAGAAGGGTCCTGACTCAAAACGTGGTCTGTCCATTCGCTCTAAAGTGGTGGAGGAACTCAGTGGGTCAGGCCGCATCTGTAGAGGGAAGGGAATCTATGGCGACCACACCAAGCAGTCTGAAGAAGTGGCCTGACCCAGAATGTTGCCTGTCCATGCTCTCCAGAGGTGCAAGTTACTCCAGGAGATTGTGTCTCTTTTTGTAAACCAGCATCTGCTGTTCCTTGTATCTAGACTAGTCGTGCATTTCACCCTACACTTGCGCTCAGTCCGCCAAGGCCTGCTGGATCTCCCGGTTGCCAACCATTTTAACTCCCCTTCCCATTCCCACACTGATCTTTCTGTCCTGGGCCTCCTCCATTGCCAGAGTGAGGTGACACACAAACTGGAGGGACAGCACCTCGTAGCTCACAGCCCAACGACATGAACATTGAATTATCCCAATTAAACGGTCATCCCTCCTCTCCCTCGTGGGCCAACTCTTCGTCATTCCTCTGTCTTCTTCTCGCTGGCGAAAGGCGTCAGGATTAATCCAAGTCACCACTTCCCGTATTTAAGTATGTTTTATTGTTTCTAGGTTTGTTTTACATGGGGGGAGGGGGGCTGGAGGAAATTGGGGGAAACTTTTTTCAGTCACTTACCTCGACGATGATGCGATGTTTCTCCTTTGCTGAGGATCGCCCGTGAGGAGCTCCAACCTCGGGCCTGTGGACACCGGAGTTTCCGTCGACCCGATACAACGGCTTCGGACATCGGACCGTCGGCAGCGGCGACTGCGGAGGGTTCAACAGCCCCGACCACGGGTGAACAAACGAGGAAGATGATTGATCTTTATTACCTTCCATCACAGTGAGGAATGTGGATTCCACTGTGGTGGATGTTTCTGTTACATTTTTATTTTATTTGGCTGTGTCTTTGTTGCTTTTTACTTAGTATGGCTGTATGGGAACTCAAATATCTCTCTGTCTCTGCCTCCTCTCTCTGCCCATCTCCCTCTCTAGACTCGCCTGCAAGTTGGACTTTCTTCCCCCCTCACTCTCTTCCACCCGGCCTCACTTCCACCCCCCCATCTCCCCCCCCAGCCTACACCACTCCCCCCACCCTCATGTCCTCTCTCTGCCCCCTCCTCTCTCTACCCCCTCCCCTCACTCTCCCCGCCTCTCTCTAACTTGGCCTCTCTTCCTCACACCTCTCTCCCCCCCTCGCTTCCAACCCTCACTCCGCCCCTCTCTGCCCCTCACTTTTCTCTCTGCCCCCTCTCTCTTTCCCTCTGCCCCCTCTCTGTCTCTGCCCCCTCTCTCTCTGCCCTCTCTCTACCCCCCCCCAACCTCTCCCTCTGTAGACACGCCTGCGAGTTGGGCGAATGCGTGAGTGGATTGGGCGGAGATGGGGTAAAAGGAGCCATTTAATAATAATATCAAGGCGGGTGATTAGTGTGTGTGTGGGGGTGGTTAGTGTGTGTGGGTGGTTAGTGTGTGTGGGGGGGTCAGTATGTGTGTGGGGTGGTTAGTGTGTGGGTGGGTTTGTGTGTGTGGGGGCGGTTAGTGTGTGTGGGGGGGTGGTTAGTGTGTGTGGGGGGGGTCGAGTGTGTGTGTGGGGGGTTAGTGTGTGAGGGGGGGTTAGTGTGTGTGTGGGGGGTTAGTGTGTGTGTGGGGGGTTAGTGTGTGTGTGGGGGGTTAGTGTGTGTGTGGGGGGTTAGTGTGTGTGTGGGGGGTTAGTGTGTGTGTGGGGGGGTTAGTGTGTGTGGGGGGTTGGTTAGTGTGAGTGGGGGTTGGTTAGTGTGTATGGGGGGTTAGTGTGTGTGGGGGAGGGGGGTTAGTGTGTGTGGGTGGGGGTTAGTGTGTGTGTGGGGGGGTTAGTGTGTGTGGGGGGGGGTTAGTGGGTGTGGGGGGGGGGGTTAGTGGGTGTGGGGGGGGGTTAGTGTGTGTGTGGGGGGTTAGTGTGTGTGTGTGGGGGCGGTTAGTGTGTGTGTGGGGGGGGTTAGTGTGTGTGTGGGGGGTTAGTGTGTGTGTGGGGGGGCTAGTGTGTGTAGGGGGGTTAGTGTGTGTGGGGGGTTAGTGTGTGTGTGGGTGGTTAGTGTGTGTGGGGGGCTAGTGTGTGTGGGTGTGTTAGTGTGTGTGTGTGTGGGTGGTTAGTGTGTGTGGGGGGTTAGTGTGTGTGTGGGGGTGTTAGTGTGTGTGTGGGGGTGTTAGTGTGTGTGTGTGGGGGGTTAGTGTGTGTGTGTGGGGGGTTAGTGTGTGTGTGTGGGGGGTTAGTGTGTGTGTGTGGGGGTGTTAGTGTGTGTGTGGGGGGGTTAGTGTGTGTGGGTGGGTTAGAGTGTGTGGGGGGTTAGTGTGTGTGTGGGTGGGTTAGTGTGTGTGTGTGTGTGGGAGGTTAGTGTGTGTGTGGGTGGGTTAGTGTGTGTGTGTGGGTTAGTGTGTGTGGGGGGGGGTTAGTGTGTGTGGTGGGGGGTTAGTGTGTGTGGGGGGGTTAGTGTGTGTGGGGGGGGGTTAGTGTGTTGTGGTGGGGGTTAGTGTGTGTGTGGGGGGTTAGTGTGTGTGGGGGGGGTCAGTGTGTGTGGTGGGGGTTAGTGTGTTGTGGGGGTTTATGTCACAACAGGAGCCTTCAGCCACACCTGCGCATTTGGGTGTTATGGGTGTTTGGTGGAATATTGTGTTGAAAACAAAGTGGAGACCAAAGCCCACAACAAGGCCCGAAGCCTTCAACACAGGCCCGAGGCCTGCAATACAGGCTCTGAGGCCCAGAACTTGGGCCAAATCAGAATCAGAATTTATTTGCCAAGTATGTTTTGCAACATACGAGGAATTTCATTGGCCAGGTCAGTCATACAATAAAAGCAACAGATGCAAAAACACATTTTAACATGAACATCCACCACAGTGACTCCTACACATTCCTCACTGCGATGGAAGGTGAAATAAATTTCAAGCCCTTCCTTTAGTTCTTCCTCGGTCGGGGGCCTCGAGCCTCCATTGACGGGATGGTCTTGACTACCATAGCAGGTGGTGTTTCGGCCCTCCGCGTCGAGGCGTTCAGGTCCTGCATCGGGGGAATGTCAGCTCCCCCACGCCAGGCGATCGAACCTCACGTCGGGGCTGGACGAACCTTCTACGGCGTTGGAGCTCCCGACTCGGCCTCTCCCGAGATTGCAAGCCCTTGATGGGAAATCCGCAGGCCACGGTGGGAGCGATCCCCAGGCAAGGGATCCGCTCCGATGTTAAGTCTGCACCCGCGGTGGGCTGACGACAGTCCGAGGAGGCCTCCAGCTCCAGCGATGTTAGGCTGCAGAGCCCGGAGAATGTGATCCGAATATTGATCACACCTCCAGGAAGGTAAGAACTTGAAACAAAAATTCCCTTAACCTCCCCCCACATAAAACAAACTGAAGAACATAAAAGAAACTTTAAACAGACGCTAAAAATAACAAATTGGTAAAAAAACGAACAGGCTGCCGGCAGGATTGGCCATATCCCCGGCGCCCCTGGTGGTACAAAAGCATAAAACACAGGCCTGGAGTCAATAATACAGCCCTGTGGCCTACAAAACACAGGCTCGTGGCACCAGAACTTAGGCCAAAGCCCAGAACGTAGACCCGGAGACTATAACTGCAGCACAGGCCCAGAGCCTGTAATAAAGCCCTTCTTCTTGCGAATGATATCTCTCTCTCTGCCCATCTCCCTCTCTAGACTCGCCTGCAAGTTGGGACTTTCTTCCCCCCTGCCTCTCTTCCACCCCCCCATCTCCCCCCCCCCCCTCAGCCTACACCACTCCCCCCACCCTTATGTCCTCTCTCTGCCCCCTCCTCTCTCTACCCCTCCCCTCACTCTCCCCGCCTCTCTCTAACTTGGCCTCTCTTCCTCACCCCTCTCCCCCCTCTCTTCCAACCCTCACTCCGCCCCTCTCTCTGCCCCTCACTTTCTCTCCGCCCCCTCTCTCTTTCCCTCTGCCCCCTCTCTGTCTCTGCCCCCTCTCTCTCTGCCCTCTCTCTACCCCCCCCCACCTCTCCCTCTGTAGACACGCCTGCGAGTTGGGCGAATGCGTGAGTGGATTGGGCGGAGATGGGGTAAAAGGAGCCATTTAATAATAATATCAAGGCGGGTGGTTAGTGTGTGGTTGGGGTGGTTAGTGTGTGTGTGTGTGGGGGTTAGTCTGTGGGGGGGGGGGGGTTAGTGTGTGTGTGGGGGGTCAGTATGTGTGTGGGGGGTCAGTATGTGTGTGGGGGGTGGTTAGTGTGTGTGTGGGGGGTGGTTAGTGTGTGTGGGGGGTGGTTAGTGTGTGTGGGTGGGTTAGTGTGTGTGGGTGGGTTAGTGTGTGTGTGGGGGGTCAGTATGTGTGTGTGGGGGGTGGTTAGTGTGTGTGGGGGGTGGTTAGTGTGTGTGGGGGTGGTTAGTGTGTGTGGGGGGGTTAGTGTGTGTGTGGGGGGGGGTCGAGTGTGTGTGGGGGTTAGTGTGTGGGGGAGGATTAGTGTGTGTGGGTGGGTTAGTGTGTGTGGGGGGGGGGTTAGTGTGTGTGGGGGGTTAGTGTGTGTGTGTGGGTGGGTTAGTGTGTGTGGGGGGGTTAGTGTGTGTGTGGGTGGGTGGGTTAGTGTGTGTGTGTGGGTGGGTTAGTGTGTGTGGGGGGGGGGTTAGTGTGTGTGGGGGGTTTATGTCACAACAGGAGCCTTCAGCCACACCTGCCCATTTGGATGTTATGGGTGTTTGGTGGAATATTGTGTTGAAAACAAAGTGGAGACCAAAGCCCACAACAAGGCCCGAAGCCTTCAACACAGGCCCGAGGCCTGCAATACAGGCTCTGAGGCCCAGAACTTGGGCCAAATCAGAATCAGAATTTATTTGCCAAGTATGTTTTGCAACATACGAGGAATTTCATTGGCCAGGTCAGTCATACAATTAAAAGCAACAGATGCAAAAACACATTTTAACATGAACATCCGCCACAGTGACTCCTACACATTCCTCACTGCGATGGAAGGTGAAATAAATTTCAAGCCCTTCCTTTAGTTCTTCCTCGGTCGGGGGCCTCGAGCCTCCATTGACGGGATGGTCTTGACTACCATAGCAGGTGGTGTTTCGGCCCTCCGCGTCGAGGCGTTCAGGTCCTGCATCGGGGGAATGTCAGCTCCCCACGCCAGGCGATCGAACCTCACATCGGGGTTGGACGAACCTTCTACGGCGTTGGAGCTCCCGACTCAGCCTCTCCCGAGATTGCAAGCCCTTGATGGGAAATCCGCAGGCCACGGTGGGAGCGATCCCAGGCAAGGGATCCGCTCCGATGTTAAGTCTGCACCCCGCGGTGGGGCTGACGACAGTCCGAGGAGGCCTCCAGCTCCAGCGACGTTAGGCTGCAGAGCCCGGAGAATGTGATCCGAATATTGATCACACCTCCAGGAAGGTAAGAACTTGAAACAAAAATTCCCTTAACCTCCCCCCACATAAAACAAACTGAAGAACATAAAAAGAAACTTTAAACAGACGCTAAAAATAACAAATTGGTAAAAAAACGAACAGGCTGCCGGCAGGATTGGCCATATCCCCGGCGCCCCTGGTGGTACAAAAGCATAAAACACAGGCCTGGAGTCAATAATACAGCCCTGTGGCCTACAAAACACAGGCTCGTGGCACCAGAACTTAGGCCAAAGCCCAGAACGTAGACCCGGAGACTATAACTGCAGCACAGGCCCAGAGCCTGTAATAAAGCCCTTCTTCTTGCGAATGATATTCTCTCTCTGCCCATCTCCCTCTCTAGACTCGCCTGCAAGTTGGGACTTTCTTCCCCCCTGCCTCTCTTCCACCCCCCCCATCTGCCCCCCCCCTCAGCCTACACACTCCCCCCACCCTTATGTCCTCTCTCTGCCCCCTCCTCTCTCTACCCCCTCCCCTCACTCTCCCCGCCTCTCTCTAACTTGGCCTCTCTTCCTCACCCCTCTCTCCCCCCTCTCTTCCAACCCTCACTCCGCCCCTCTCTCTGCCCCTCACTTTCTCTCCGCCCCTCTCTCTTTCCCTCTGCCCCCTCTCTGTCTCTGCCCCCTCTCTCTCTGCCCTCTCTCTACCCCCCCCCCCCCCCACCTCTCCCTCTGTAGACACGCCTGCGAGTTGGGCGAATGCGTGAGTGGATTGGGCGGAGATGGGGTAAAGGAGCCATTTAATAATAATATCAAGGCGGGTGGTTAGTGTGTGTTTGGGGTGGTTAGTGTGTGTGTGGGGGTTAGTCTGTGGGGGGGGGGTTAGTGTGTGTGTGGGGGGTCAGTATGTGTGTGGGGGGGTGGTTAGTGTGTGTGGGGGGTGGTTAGTGTGTGTGGGGGGTGGTTAGTGTGTGTGTGGGTGGGTTAGTGTGTGTGGGTGGGTTAGTGTGTGTGGGTGGGTTAGTGTGTGTGTGGGGGGGTCAGTATGTGTGTGTGGGGGTGGTTAGTGTGTGTGGGGGGTGGTTAGTGTGTGTGGGGGTGGTTAGTGTGTGTGGGGGGGTTAGTGTGTGTGTGGGGGGGGGGTCGAGTGCGTGTGGGGGGTTAGTGTGTGGGGGAGGATTAGTGTGTGTGGGTGGGTTAGTGTGTGTGGGGGGGGTTAGTGTGTGTGGGGGGGTTAGTGTGGTGTGGGGGGGTTAGTGTGTGGGGGGGGTTAGTGTGTGTGGGGGGTGGTTAGTGTGTGTATCGGGGTTAGTGTGTGTGGGGGGTTAGTGTGTGGGGGGGGTTAGTGTGTGGGGGGGGTGGTTAGTGTGTGTATGGGGGTGGTTAGTGTGTGTGTGGGGGGTTAGTGTGTGTGTGTGGGGGGGGGGTTAGTGTGTGTGTGGGGGGTTAGTGTGTGTGTGGGTGGTTAGTGTGTGTGGGGGGTTAGTGTGTGTGGGGGGTTAGTGTGTGTGGAGGGTGGTTAGTGTGTGTGGGGGGGGTTAGTGTGTGTGGGGGGGGGTTAGTGTGTGTGTGGGGGGTTAGTGTGTGTGGGGGGTTAGTGTGTGTGGGGGGGTTAGTGTGTGTGGAGGGTGGTTAGTGTGTGTGGGGGGGGGTTAGTGTGTGTGGGGGGGGGTTAGTGTGTGTGTGGGGGGTTAGTGTGTGTGGGGGGGGGTTAGTGTGTGTGGGGGTTAGTGTGTGTGTGGGGGGGTTAGTGTGTGTGGGGGGTTAGTGTGTGTGGGGGGGGGTTAGTGTGTGTGTGGGGGGTTAGTGTGTGTGGGGGTTAGTGTGTGTGTGGGGGGTTAGTGTGTGTGTGGGGTGTTAGTGTGTGTGTGGGTGGTTAGTGTGTGTGTGGGGGTGGTTAGTGTGTGTGGGGGGTTAGTGTGTGTGTGGGGGTGTGTTAGTGTGTGTGTGGGTGGTTAGTGTGTGTGTGGGGGGGTTAGTGTGTGTGTGTGGGGTGGGGTTAGTGTGGTGTGTGTGGGGGGTTAGTGTGTGTGGGGGGTTAGTGTGTGTGGGGGGTTAGTGTGTGTGGGGGGCTAGTGTGTGTGTGGGGGGGTTAGTGTGTGTGTGGGGGGGTTAGTGTGTGTGGGGGGTTAGTGTGTGTGGGGGGTTAGTGTGTGGGGGGGTTAGTGTGTGTGTGGGGGGGGTTAGTGTGTGTGTGGGGGGGGTTAGTGTGTGTGGGGGGTTAGTGTGTGTGTGTGGGGGGGTTAGTGTGTGTTGGGGGTTAGTGTGTGTGTGTGGGGGTTAGTGTGTGTGGGGGTGTGTTAGTGTGTGTGTTGTGGGGTGGTGTTAGTGTGTGTGTGGGGGTGTGTTAGTGTGTGTGTGGGGGTGTGTTAGTGTGTGTGTGGGGGTGTGTTAGTGTGTGTGTGGGGGTGTGTTAGTGTGTGTGGTAGTGTGTGTGTGGGGGTTAGTGTGTGTGGGTGGGTTAGTGTGTGTGTGGGGGTGTGTTAGTGTGTGTGTGGGGGTGTGTTGTTTGTTGTGTGTGGGGGTGTGTAGTGTGTGTGTGGGGTGTGTTAGTGTGTTGTGTGGGTGGTTAGTGTGTGTGGGGGGGGTTAGTGTGTGTGGGGGGGGTTAGTGTGTGTGGGGGGGGTTAGTGTGTGTGGGGGGTTAGTGTGTGTGTGGGGGGTTAGTGTGTGTGTGGGGTGGGTTAGTGTGTGTGTGTGGGTTAGTGTGTGTGTGTGGGGGGGTTAGTGTGTGTGGGTGGGTTAGTGTGTGTGTGTGGGTTAGCGTGTGTGTGTGGGGGGGTTAGTGTGTGTGTGGGTTGGTTAGTGTGTGGGGGGGTAGTGTGTGGGGGGGGTAGTGCGTGTGTGGGTGGGTTAGTGTGTGCGGGGGGGTTAGTGTGTGCGGGGGGTTAGTGTGTGTGGGTGGGTTAGTGTGTGTGGGGGGGTTAGTGTGTGTGGGGGGGTAGATGCGTGTGTGGGTGGGTTAGTGTGTGTGGGGGGGTTAGTGTGTGTGGGGGGTTTAGTGTGTGTGGGGGGGGGGGGTTAGTCTGTGTTTGGGTGGGTTAGTGTGTGTGTGTGGGTGGGTTAGTGTGTGTGTGGGGGGGTAGTGTGTGTGTGTGGGTGGGTTAGTGTGTGTGTGGGGTGGGTGGTTAGTGTGTGTGTGTGGGTGGGTAGATGTGTGTGGGGGGGGTTAGTGTGTGTGTGGGGTTTATGTCACAACAGGAGCCTTCAGCCACACCTGCCCATTTGGGTGTTATGGGTGTTTGGTGGAATATTGTGTTGAAAACAAAGTGGAGACCAAAGCCCACAACAAGGCCCGAAGCCTTCAACACAGGCCCGAGGCCTGCAACAAGGCTCTGAGGCCCAGAACTTGGGCCAAATCAGAATCAGAATTATATCCGCCAATATGTTTGCAACATACGAGGAATTTCATTGGCCAGGTCAGTCATACAATTAAAAGCAACAGATGCAAAAACCACATTTTAACATGAACATCCACCACAGTGACTCCTACACATTCCTCACTGTGATGGAAGGTGAAATAAATTTCAAGCCCTTCCTTTAGTTCTTCCTCGGTCGGGGCCTCGAGTCTCCATTGACGGGATGGTCTTGACTACCATAGCAGGTGGGTGTTTCGGCCCTCCGCGTCGAGGCGTTCAGGTCCTGCATCGGGGGAATGTCAGCTCCCCCACGCCGGGCGATCGAACCTCACGTCGGGGCTGGACGAACCTTCTACGGCGTTGGAGCTCCCGACTCGGCCTCTCCCGAGACTGCAAGACCTTGATGGGAAATCCGCAGGCCACGGTGGGAGCGATCCCAGGCAAGGGATCCGCTCCGATGTTAAGTCTGCGCCCCGCGGTGGGGCTGACAACAGTCCGAGGAGGCCTCCAGCTCCAGCGATGTTAGGCTGCAGAGCCCGGGAGAATGTGATCCGAAAATTGATCACACCTCCAGGAAGGTAAGAACTTAAAAAAAATTCCCTTAACCTCCCCCCACATAAAACAAACTGAAGAACATAAAAACAAACTTTAAACAGACGCTAAAAATAACAAAAAGGTAAAAAAACAAAC
>JAWMAR010005734.1:0-21824 GCA_036785375.1 Leucoraja ocellata
TGCTGAAGCAGGAGGCCGGCGGGCTGGGCATCAGTATCAAGGGCGGCCGCGAGAACCGCATGCCCATCGTCATCTCCAAGATCTTCCGCGGCCTGGCGGCCGACCACACTGGCGCTCTCTTCGTAGGCGACGCCATCCTGGCGGTGAACGGAGCCGGGCTGCAGGACGCCACCCACGACCAGGCCGTCCAGGCCCTGAAGAAGGCCGGCAAGGAGGTGACCCTCGAGGGTGAGCGGAGCCTAGCGATGAAGGTGTCTAGTGTTCCGGGGTAGAGAGCGGGAAGGAGCGCCGGGGAGGGGGTGGGAGGGGGTGGGAGAGCCGTGGGAGGCACGCCCCCTCCCACCACACCCCACACACACCCGCAAGGGCAGGAGAGAATGAGGGGACTGGAATATTTTTTAATTGAGATGAGTGGATTTTTAACCAGAAATTAGGAAATCGGAACATAGCAACTAAACCCCCTTTTGTTTTTGTTATAAAAAAATATTTGAAAAAATTACGTGGAAACGAGTTTTGGTCAAAGAGAACCAGAGTCGTTTCTGAGCTATCAATTCGAATGATCTATTCCCCAGGGTGTTAATTGGTGGCTGATATTCTGGTTTTCCGAATTTCTGTTAATGGTAGGATTGTTATTGTCGATTGTATCTCTGGTCTAAGCAGATTTCCCTGGTTGTCGAGTCAAGAACTAAGCAAAGACAGTAAAAACTGTAGTAACTCAGTGGGTCAGACAGTATCTCTGGAGAAAAGGAATCGGTTTCGGGTCGAGACCCTTCTTCAGACTCCTTGTCCTTTTCTCCAGAGATGCTCTCTGACCCGCTGAGTTGCTCTAACTATTTGAGTCAGTCTTTGGTTTAAAGAAGCATTTACAGTTCCTCCCTACACTGAAACTAGGCATTACGATTTTAGAATTAGCATTATTGTTTAGGATTGTTCATGGGAGGTTATTGAATCTTTTGAGATTTGCTGCATTCTAGGGCTGTGGAAGTCTGTTTAATTTTGGGATATTAAGGGAAATGGTTAATACAGGAAGGTAGTGTTGAGATGGAAGATGAGCCATGTTGAGGAATGGCAGTAGTAGATTACGAGTAGTAGTAGAGGGATACGGGCTTTATTCAGGCAAATAGGAATGACATAAATTGGCAATGTGGCGTGAAAGAAGTGTGCTGAAAGGGATAGTTTCTGTACTGTACAACTCAATGATTCTGTGAAATTAAATACGGTATTAAATGTTAAGGAAATATTTGTAAAGTGGGGAAAAAACAACCAGCCTGAGGATTGAGAGTGCTCAAATTCACTGCTCAAGATTGCAGCATTGGCAGTCACTTGTCTCAATCAGTTTTCCCCAATAGTTCTCCGTGAGGCTCGTTACTTGCATAGATTGAAGGCTGTGAGAGTCAGATGCTTAAACTGTAGGGGAGGGGGGAATCTGATGAGACAGTGTTGGTACAGCAATGAATGTTGGAGTGGGCTCCAGGGATCTCCTTACTTGCTCTTGTTTCTTATTCTGTGTTTTCATCAGGATTATTCTGTTGCGAACAGCTGGGGCAATGTCCAGACCTTTTATTTCTTAGCCAAGGCCAGTATGTTACCCCAAATACTGCATGTTCCCCATTTGTTCAATAACATTTATTGAAGGGCTCCAGCAACTGATTTGTCCTCGTATATTATACTGGTTATCGTCTCAAAAATTCCCACAGATCGGTTAAATGTGAACTAATAATTTCCTTCTTGACATATTCCAGCCCATGGTTCAGGCTGATGGGCCTGTTGTTGTCAGGAGTGGGGGTCCATTTGATGTCTCTGGGAAATATCAGGGCTTTTGTAGATGACAATTAATGTATCCATCTGGTGTATAAAATCATGAGGGGAATTCTCACAGAGGTTGTTGGGTGTATGGAACATGCTACAAGTGGCGGTAGTGAGGCAGGTACTATAACAACATTGAAAAGGGATTTGGACAAGTACATGGATAGGAATGGTATAGAGGGATATGGACCAAATACGGGCAGGTGGGACTAGTGCAGATGGGGCATCTTGGTTAGCATGGGCCAGTTTTGCTGAAGCTGTTTATCTGCTGTATGATTATCTCCATAGCTGCTCCTTAATGCTGCTCATTGAGCCCTGGCAATATATTTGCTTTCAAACCCATTACTTTCTTCGACACATTTTTTAACAACGCTATTTTCTTTGAGCAGCTGTTCTGTGATATTCCCTGAAAGTGTTCCAGGTTCTTGTAAATTCCAACCTAGTTTATGGTCTTTGACGGCCCACATTGACTTTAGCTTTGACAGTATCTCATCAACCATTGCATATCGCTGTTCCTTCACCATTGATGGATGAAAATCCTGAAACTCTGTCCCTAACAAACTCTCAAGGACTACAATGGTTCATGAAGGCAGCTCTCCACCACCCCCTCAAGGCGACTGGAATGGGCAATTAAATGCTGGCTCGGCCTGCGATGCCCACATCCCTTGGGTGAATGAAAGATCTTCTAACTGACTAAACATACCTCCTGCATTCACCTCCCGTTGACTCAACTCTGTCGGTTATTTGTCGTGTTGTCCGGCACTGAAAGCTGAGCTTCATCCTGCGCATTCCCAACGTGTTTTATTGAAGATTTCAGTGTTTAAATCTCCCATGCAGCTGAAGTGCATTTCTTGCATGTGACAGCTCTATGGTTAGTTGCAGTGTAGTCTTCTCGATTCCACCTTCCCCAGCCAAGGATGAGGATTGAATTTAACGGGAAATAGATTCTAAAATAAAAGGAGAGACAAGGTTCTGCATGGTAGGCTGCTCTGGAAGGTTAGATCGCATGGGATCCAAGGAGAGATAGCTGAATGGATAGCAAATTGGCTCCATGGAAGGAGGCTGAGGGTGATGGTGGAAAGTTGCTTCTCAGACTGGAGGTCTGTGACTAGTGGTGTGCCTCAGGGTTCGATGCTGGGCCCGTTACGGTTTGTCATCTATATCAATGATTTTGTGACTTGCTTGTGAGAGGACCTCAGTGACTACGCTTCAGGGCTCTGAGCGACCGAGTCACTCCTGTGAGTCAGCAGCGTTTCCACAGGAATTGGGGGAGTAGCTGTATGGGGCGCTCGGTTTATAGCTCCTGCATGCGGGTGTTTGTAGACATTTCATCATAGAATAAAAAGGAGTAAGAGATCCAATTAGAGTAAAACCAAATGCGGACTGGAACTACCAGTTTTGTTTGTGCTATTGTCACGTGTACCGAGGTACAGTGAAAATCTCTTGTTTGCGTGCTTTGCAATCAAAGAAAAGACAATACACATAAAATCAAACCATCCACACTGCACAGATAAAGGATGAAGTCCGATTAAAGATATTTCAAAGGTCTCCAGTGAGGTAGATGGGATGTCAGGCCTGCACTCTAACTGATCAGTTGCCTGATAATAGCAGGGAAGAAACTGTCCCTAAATCTGGAAGCATGCGTTTTTAAACTTTTCTACTTCTTGCCCGAGGGGAAAAGAGAAAGTGACCGGGGTGCGACTCGTCCTTGATTATGCAGATTACTTTGCCAAGATAGTGTGAAATGTAGATGGAGTCAATGGAAGGGAGGTTGGTTTGTGCGATGGTCTGGGCACGTCCACACTCTCTGCAATTTCGTGGATGGAGTTGTTCCCAAACCCGGCTGTGATGTATCCTGATAAAATGATGTCTAGGACCCATCTGTAGAGGAAGGTTGTTGGTGATGTTACTTGATGGTGAGCTGGGATAAGCCTGTTTCCACTAAAACAAGGCAGGGCTACCAAACCAAGACCAGGGTCGAAAGAGGAGGCACAAACAACTATCTTCTGTCATGAAGGTACACACAGAATGCTGGAGTAACTCAGCAGGACGGGCAGCATTTCTGGAGAGATGGAATGCATTACATTTCAGACCCTTCTTCACACTGATCTTCTGTCACTTGCTGATATGCGAATACTGCAGGAAACCTGGGAGAAAAATAGAGAATTGAATAAAATGAAAGAATGAAGGTCATGAGGGAGAGAGGACATGTTGGAGCGACACAGCCATGTGTACGTGGGGGATTGTGCATGAAGTTCTTGTTGGTGATAGCAGCAATGCGTTCACTAAAGCCAGGGCAATACTGGTTAAGGAAGAAACATTGGATGGGATAAGGATAAGAACAGAGGACATATGAAAAGGATTAGTTTCTTTGAAATTGGAGAGTTTCTAGATGAAGTATTATCAAGCTGTTATTTATAAGAAGGGAAAAGAGGAAATTAAAGTGGCTTTGACGTCATTTTTGATCAGCGCTGGTTGCAGAAGTGATTCCATCTGCCAGGTCAAAGATTGGCTAAGATTTAGGAAACAGCAAAGAATGACTAATAAGTTGGTAAGGAAGTAAAAATGAAAACACGAGGGGATGCTAGCCAGAAATTGAGTGCAGTGTGGGTTTCCCCATCAGGGAAGGATGTTGATGTGAAGGCAAGAAACTGGGGTGGGGGGGGGGGGGGGGGGGGCTGTTAGACTGCTACCATGTGGTCACTTGTTTAGGGTCAGGTTGGGCAGCCTCGACGTGTACCTATTCGCGATTTAATGAGTGATAGGCGTCTGGACTAAAACATAATATCCAAGTGGTCTTGACGGTGTGGATGTGGGAAGATGTTTGTTCTTGTGGGAGAATCTAGAAGTCAGGTTTATTTAAAAAATAAGACTTATGTGCTGTTCCCACTTAGGCGACTGTCAAGTTGGCGGTAGTCATGTGAAAAACCGGCAATTGGAACGGCGACTCAGAGTGACAGAGAGACACACACACACACACACACACACACACACACACACACACACACACACACACACACACACACACACACACACACACACACACACACACACACACACACACACACACCCCCCGCTTGCCCTGTCTATTAAGACGGCTAAAACACAGTATTTGGTAGGTCCTTTAAAAAGGGGGGGAGAAGGAGTGGAGCCAAGTTTTAAGAAGCCAGAGAAACACGGCTGTGAAGCTTGGCGAACATTTAACGCATCCTTGGTTCAAAAACTACTGCTTACCTTTTTCCCCCCCAATGAGCCAATGAAATTCACCGGTCAGCACCGGCTACAACCTAAGCGAATCTTCGACCTTCTGGCGACTCATTAGGACCTCCTAGAGACCCACCTACGGCTCGAGAATTCTCGCTGCTCTCCATGGCGGCTTCATTCTAGGCGCCATGTTGAAAAATTCACAGCGACCATAATGAGGCCGCGACTAGTTCCCAGAATGTGGGAACTCCTCACGACCGTGAAGGCGACTCCCCGGCAAACATGTGGTGACCGCATAGTCTCCTGCAGTCGCCTAAGTGGGACAGGCACATAAAGAGTTAAGGTTTAATTATCATATATACTAACAACAGATCAATGAAATTCTTGCCTGCAGTTGCCTAACAGACCAGTAACATAATACACATATATAAATGTATCGTAAACAAAAATTCAATAAATGAATAACCACAATACTAGTGCAGAATAAAAGCCTCAAGTACCTCATTGCAACAAAAGTCCATACTTCATCGGTTACTGTTGTGTTCTAGATCCCTGATGGTTTCCAGGCTCCTATACCAGCTACCCAATGGTAGGAGTGAGATGAGCACGTGGCCAGAGTGGTATGGGTCCCTGCTGGTTGCCTTATTCAGCTGGATGGTGTCCACCATTCTCTGTCATCTCCTTCGTTCCTGGGCGTTCCAGTTGCTGAATCAAACCATGGTGCAACCAGTCATTATGTTCTCTACCGTACACCTGTAGGTGTTCAAGAGAGTATTTGTGGACATATTGAGCCTTCTCAATCTTCTGGGAAAGTAGGGATGTTGTTGGAATTTCTTTGATTGCATAAAAGTGCTGGAAACAGGACAGATCGTCAGACATATGCAAACCCAGGAATTTGAAGTGACTACACAAAAATGCTGGAGAAACTCTTCTTCAGACTGATAGGGGGTGGGGGGGGGGGGGGGGAAGAAGGAAGGAAAAAGGGAGGAGGAGGAGCCCGAGGGTGGGGGATGGGAGGAGACAGCTTGAAGGTTAAGGAAGGGGAGGAGACAGCAAGGGCTAGCAAAATTGGGAGAATTCAATGTTCATGCCCTCCGGACGCAGGCTACCCAGGCGGAATATGAGGTGCTGTTCCTCCAATTTCCGGTGTTGCTCACTCTGGCAATGGAGGTGATCCAGGACAGAGAGGTCGGATTGGGAATGGGAGGGGCAGTTGAAGTGCGGAGCCACCGGGAGTTCAGGTAGGTTATTGCAGACTGAGCGGAGGTGTTCGGCGAAACGATCGCCCAACCTTCGCTTAGTCTCCCCGATGTAAATCAGCTGACATCTAGAGCAGCGGATGCAGTAGATGAGGTTGGAGGAGATACAGGTGAACCTTTGTCGCACCTGGAACGACTGCTTGGGTCCTTGAATGGAGTCGAGGGGGGAGGTAAAGGGACAGGTGTTGCATTTCTTGCGGTTGCAACGGAAAGTGCCCGGGGAGGAGGTGGTACGGGATGGAAGGGAAGAATTGACAAGGGAGTTGCGGAGGGAGCGGTCTTTGCGGAAGGCAGACATAGGGGGAGATGGGAAGATGTGGCGAGTGGTGGGGTCACGTTGGAGGTTGTGAAAATGGCAGAGGATGATATGTTGCATTTACCGGCTGGTGGGGTGAAAGGTGAGGACTAGGGGGACTCTGCCCTTGTTGTGAGTGCGGGGATGGGGAGAGAGAGCAGTGTTGCGGGGTATGGAAGAGACCTTGGTGCGAGCCTCATCTATGGTGGCGGAGGGGAATCCCCGTTCCCTGAAGAGCGAGGACATTTCCGATGCCCTGGTGTGGAACGTCTCATTCTGGGAACAGATGCGGCGTAGGCGGAGGAATTGGGAGTAGGGGATGGAGTCCTTACAGGGGGCAGGGTGGGAAGACGTGTAGTCCAGATAGCCATGTGAGTCAGTGGGTTTGTAGTGTATGTCGGTCAGAAGTCTATCCCCTGCGATGGAGATGGTGAGGTCAAGGAATGGTAGGGAAGTGTCGGAAATGGTCCAGGTGTATTGGAGTGCCGGATGGAAGTGGGTGGTGACAATTTGAAGTGACTGTCTTTTTAAACAGACTAGGCATCACTTTGCTGAGAGTTGAGTCATTGGAACTGTTTTCCTTAAAGGATGCTGGCAGCAGTCTTTGAATATCTTGAAGGCCGAGGCTGACAGAACCTCGATGTGGAAGGGTCTGGTATGGGGATGGGGGTTAATGTTACTGGAGATTGTGGACTTGAGGTAATGACCAACACTGTAAGAAGGGACAGAGCCGGCTGTACTTTGTGAGAAGGCTCCACTCATTCAACGTCTGCAGTGGTGGTAGCCAGTGCTATCTTCTACGGTGTTGTGTGCTTAAGTAGCAGCACTAAGGCTGCGGACGCCAACAGAATCAACAAACTCGTCAGGAACGCTGGCTCCGTCCTGGGAGCGGAGCTGGATTATTTGGAGGTGGTCTTGGAGTTGAGGATGCTCCTCAAACTGTGGAGCATCTTGGACAATACAGCTCACCCCCTCCATGACACACTGGTCAACCTGAGAAGCACCTTCAGCATCAGACTGGTTCCACCAAGAAGCAGCACAGAACACCACAGGAGATCCTTTTCCCCTGTAGCTATCAAACTGTACAACTCCTCCCCCTTCTGTCATGGGATAAACTGAATCTCTTTCCAACTCCCACCCACCTCCCCAATCTTTGCACATTCTCAATCCTGGACTTTCCTCTCATCATTTTAATTTCATGTTTCATGTATCTTGTTGTGTTTTGTGACTGTTGGCCGACCAATTCCACTCCTGGGATAAATAAAGTTCTATCGTATCATATAGCTCTTGGTGGTTCAACTGATTTGAGGGGAAGTTTCTCACTAATTTGTTTGTTTTAGACACTGTTGGTGATGATTAAAAAAGAGGAAAGCTGAGTAATTCCAGGCTGCTTGTTTTACTTCAGTGATGGACAAATTATTGCTGTCTAATCTGAGTAATGGCCGTGTCTGTCCAACAGTGATTTTTTTCTGCGGTGACATGGCCAGTGTACTTGATGTACATAGATTTCCACAAGATGAACCCACATGATATGCCGGTGAAAAATGATCTGTCGTGAATATCTTTTGATGCTGAGATCTGCATTTTTCTTGGGTTTGTTTTGAAGACGAGGAATAGAGGGCAGCACGAAGGGGAGCAGTAATGTATGCATGCATGAGTGTGGGGAGGCCAGGACCCTGACCCTGGGACATAAAGAGTGTTCAGTGTGGGGGAGAGCTGTCAGGTGTGGGGAAACATGGACCCTTTCTTTGGTGTACAGAAACAACTTGTAGCAGCTTCAGTGTGTTTATTGTCCCAAATTGTGTCTCACTGACAATAGTTGATAGTAGTGAACAAGTTCTGAGAGTAGAGGAGAAAAGGCAGGGATTGTGGGAATGCATTCTAGCCCATGGGCCGGGCAGCTATTGTGTGTGGCAGATTGGTTACACTTTCCCAGTGCAGTGTGTGAAGTCATTGCTTGCCTACAGCAGGGTCATGTACTGTGTTGAGTAAGGAAAATTACAAACTGAAACATTATTTCAGTCTGATTCAATGAAATGTAATGGGAGCTCTGGAGTATACAGGAGTGTCAGTGTAAGCATCTAATAGAAATAGATGTTAGTCAAGTCAAGGGTGTTTTATTGTCATACGAGACTAAGTGGAACCGGCGGGTCCCAGCTTCACACGGGAGGGTGGTCCCCCAACGCAATATTCCACCTCTCCACCAATTCTCTCTCACACACACACACACACACACACACACACACACACACACACACACACACACACACACACACACACACACACACACACACACCTCCCACACCTCCCACACCACACACACCTACCCCACCTCACACACACACACATACACACTCACATTCACATATATGACAGTAAACTTTCTTGAACCTACTCACTCGGCTGTGCGCGGCCTCCTCACTGTGGGGTTTCCGCAGTCAGCAGCACTACCGCAATCAGCGCGACCTCTGCACTCACCAGAAATTACGCAATCAGCGCGACCTGTCCACTAAGCGGAAGTTGGACCTAATAAAGCATTTATTCCTTCCAAGCACAGTCGGACCTAATAAAACATTGCAGTTTCAAGCACAGGCAAGGCAGCAGGCCAAACAACTCATGGCATTGTCATTTCATTTCCAATTAAGCATTGCACTTTCAAGCACAGGCAGGGCAGCAGGCCAAACAACTCAAGGCATTTTCATTTCATTTCCAATTAAGCATTGCACTTTCAAGCATAGACAGGGCAGCAGGCCAAACAACTCATGGCATTGTCATTAGGGGCTAACAAATCATTTATTGCAAATACATTGCAGACTCACAGTTCAGTTGATTCACAGCTTAGAATGACAGTCGTGGCCTCACCCTCGCGATCTTGCAGAGTGACTGACTCGCGTCCAGGCATCTGGGGTTTTATAGTCCTGCCTCCCCCAGGAGGGGCGTTACCTTCTTCGCGGTGATTGACAGGCGAGAGGACCAATCAGCTGCTCAAGGTTTTTTAAACATTCATAACTTTTTTATTTTTCATCGATGGGAAAAATCCTACGGGGTAGCGTTTTTTTCTAAAATCAATATACAGCGCAGGCAGGAAGTGATCAAGATGACACTTTAAATTATATAGATGGTCCTAAATAACAACAAAAAAATAAATAAATTGTACTAGTGCAATGTCAAAAATAATGTCCCCAATTCTATATCGTTTGGAGCCTATTTTGAGGTTGTAGTGTTTAATAGCCTGATAGCTGTAGGGTAGAAGTTGCTCCTAAACCTGGACGTTATAGTTTTTGGGCTTCTATACCTTCTTCCCAATGAGTGTATGGCCAGGATGGTGTGGGTCTCTGATGCTGGCTATATTTTGAGGCAACAACTCTTGAAGATCTCTTCGATGGTGAAGAGGTCAGTACCCATGATGGACTGGGAAATGTCCAACACTTTTTACAACCATCCTTGTTCCTGGACATTCGAGTTGCCGAACCAGGGCCGCGATGCAACCAGTCAATATGCTTTCTACTATACGCCTGCAGAAGTTCAAGAGAGTTATCGGTGGGATACCAAATCTTGGTACTTACCAGGATTGAGAACAAAATAGTTTGTCTTTGAAACATGTTAATTGTCCTTCCTTGACGTGTCATTTTTTCCTTCCAGTTACTTACATCCAGGAAGTGACGCAGTACTTTAAAAAGCCCTCGTTGATTGCAGATCTTTCATGGGACAGTCTGATGCCTCAGTCTCCATATCTGGGAGGTGATTCCTCTGGTTCTCCAAACCACAGTGCCAAAGACAGCAAGATTTTTCCATTGAAGATGTGCTACATCACAAGGAATCTGAGCATGTCTGACCCAGAGAACAGGTTAAGTTTCACCTTTGTAAATAATCAAAGATGGTCAAAGATTGAACCAGATTCCGTCCTGTATCTGCGCTTGGGGGTTTGGGTTTCATAAATAAAGGCACAGAGCACACCTCAAGCAAATCACCAGAACCCTTTTAAGATGCTGTCTGGGCCACAGCTGGAATATGTAGCCAGTCTGTCCAGCTCACAGGGCAAGATGCAAAGGCCTGCAGTGGTGACATGGAATGATGAAAGGCTTCAGTTTCGTGGGCATGCTCTGTTCTCCGTGGCACAGACCTCAGGGTAGACACAAAAAGCTGGAGTAACTCAGCGAGACAGGCATGTCTGGAGAGAATGAATGGGTGACGTTTCGGGTCGAGACCCTTCTTCAGTCTGAAGACACAGATCCGAAACATTACCCATTCCTTCCCTCCAGAGATGCTGCCTATCCCACTGAGTTACTCTCGCTTTTTCTGTCTATGGTTTTAAACAACATCTGCATTTCCTTCTTACACAGACCTCAGGGTATCTGGAGAGCTATTTAAAATCATGCTGATCTACAGACAGTGTATAGAGATATAGACACAACCCAGAATTGTCACTGATACACTATGCCTGTTGCAACACACAGAGACAACACATGGCCCTGACTGGCAACATGGCGCTCATTTCCACACCCTTCATGTCATTGTGACTGTCTCCTGCAACAGCCCCAGTGACTCTCACTACCTGCTGCACTATTGCCGGAGCCTTGGCTCTTGCATTGGGGTTAGCTGCAGCAACTGAGTGCAGGTGTGGGTGCGTGGATCTCACTGGTCACCTGGCTGCATCCCGTCACCGATATCCCTTGCGCTCGGCTACATGCCGTCCAACTGGAGGTTCACCGGCTCCGGTGTCTGTGTCTGCTGCTGATTCTCTGCTCTCTGTTGCTCCCGCAGGTTATTTGAACTGCGCTCCCCTGACGGCAGGCATGCGATCGTGCTGCGGGGCAGAGATGTTGCTACAGCGCATGCCTGGTTCATGGCGATCCATGGCAGCATCGCAGCTCTCACCCCGCAGGTACTGGTGGAGTTGCGTGAGGTCTTGGGCCCAAGCTGCAGGGCCGTCCAGCACCTGGGCTGGCTGGCAGAGCAGGTAGAGTTACTGGTGTCCCGTGGTGCAGGTAGAGTTCCCGACGCATGCTCCGCATCTCAAAGTTTGGTTGTACTCTCCCGCCACTCTGTTCTTGCTGCGCTGTAACCTGACCAAGGAACAGCACATCCTCTCCGCTGACAGTTGTGTGAGTGGTTGATGATTCGGGGGAGGCCATGACTACCTCTGCCTCCATTGGCCACTGGACCTGCACGAGCTTGTAGTGGCTGATGCGGATTTAATAAACACACTGGGCACACGAGGACACTGAATACACACAATTTATTTTCCGCCATTCCTTTACATCCCAGCAACATGTCTGACCCGGAGGCTCAGCACTTCAACTCCCCTCCCATTCCCAATCCGACCTCTCTGCCCTGGGTCTCCTCCATTGCCAGAGTGAGCGACACCGGAAATTGGAGGAACCTCGTATTCCGCCAGGGTTGCTTGCGTCCGGATGGCATGAACGTTGAATTCCCCCAATTTTGCTAGCTCGAGCTGTCTCCTCCCACCCTCCCATCCCCCCGCCCTGGGGCTCCTCTTCCTCCCTTTTTCCTTCCTTCTCCCCCCCACCCTCCCATCAGTCTGAAGAAGGGTTTCGGCCCGAAACGTCGCCTATTTCCTTCGCTCCATAGATGCTGCTGCACCCGCTGAGTTTCTCCAGCATTTTTGTGTACCTTCGATCTTCCAGCATCTGCAGTTCCTTCTTGAACAACATGTCTGACCTTTCTGACTCATAGTAACACTTACATACAACGTCAGTGACCATCACAGTGGCAGCTGCCCGTCTGACTCTGCGTGAGGTTGAGTGGCTGGTGGTCCTATGGCAGGGGATGTGCTGGAGTCGGGGGGTTGTCCCGGTTGGGGATGCCCAGGGTGGGTGAGGTGGGAGGTTTGTGCTGTTCGTGGGCTGCCCTGTGGATGTCTGTGCAATGCTGTCATCTCTCTTGTGCTTGGGCCCTAGTTGAAGATGGAAGGTGGCAAACAGGAATGGAAACCGGTGGTGGCCATCCTGACAGATAAAGATCTGTTGCTTTACAAAGCCGTTCCCTGGAACCGGGACCTGTGGGCGTCTCCCTGCCAAATCCACCCGCTGCTGGCAACCAGGTACGCAGGGATTGGGTGTGTCCTTTCCTCTTCCAGTGCTGCTCCTCTGCCCCCCCCCCCCCCCCCCCCCCGCCCCGCCGTGCCAAACCGGGAGTAAAGCAGAATAAAAGGCACCTCCTGATTCAGGTGGGATCAGAGAGAGGTTCATTCCCTCCTTGCGTGGGCTTACGTTGCTTATTTGAAATGAGGAACGATGTTAAAATAAATCTTTGGGGGCTGATGGATGCTCATATTGAGCTGTTTCTATGATGTATATGGAATGAACAGCCAGAGGAATCTGGAATTACAAAGTTTAAAAAAACATTTTGACAATGAATAGTGGATAGGAAAGGTTTAGAGCAATATAAAACAAGTAGGACTCACCCAGATAGACATCTTGGTCAGCCTGGACGAGTTGGGCCGAAGGGCCTGTTTCTGTGTTGTATAACTGACTCTGATTAGACACAAAGTGCTGGAGTAACTCAGTGGGGCAGGCAGCATCTCTGGAGAGATGGAATGGGTAACGTTTTGGGTTGGAACCCTTCTTGAAGAGTCTCAAGAAGGGTCTCAACCTGAAACGTCGCCCATTTCTTCTATTCAAGGATGCTGCCTGTCCCGTTGAGTTCTCCAGCATTTTGTGTCTATCTTTGGTGTAAACTAACATCTGCAGTTCCTTCCTTCCCATTTGTATTACCAACTCCATGGCCCTCTGTATTTGCCCACACAATTCCCCCCCTACCCCTGTGCCAGAGGTGGTGCAAGCTGAAATGATACATGCATTTAAGAGACTTTTAGATAGGCACCAGGGAATGGAGGGATATGGATCACGTGTAGGCAGAGGAGATGAGCTTGTGAACAGTACAGACATTGTGGGCCAAAGGTCGCGTTCCTGTGCTGTACTGTTCCATATTCTATTGGGATCTTTATCAGTGTGGTTTTATGTTGTTACTCATAGCTGGAGGGGAAAGAGCAGAGTGCGTTGTCAGGGAGAAGGTGAAAGTGCGGGATCTCTCGGTGATCAGAGATATTTGGACTGGTTGCTAACATCAGTGTTGTCCACTGTGTGTCCAGCTGGAGTGAGTGCTGAGTAAGGTGAAGCACAATCACCTGATTTGGTTGGGTATTAACATGAAACGACCATGTTGGGATGGAATTCTCTGACTCTTCCTCCTCTCACCCATCACCCAGATTGGTTCACTCGGGGTCTGCACGCAGCTCCCCATCTATCAGCTCGGAGCTGATGTTTGCCACCAGGACAGGCTCGCGACAAGGCATTGAGACGCACGTGTTCCGCGTGGAGACGCACCGGGAACTGTCGACATGGACGCGGATGCTCGTCCGAGGCTGTCACGGGGCTTCCGAGCTGATAAAGGAGGTGACCCTGGGTACGTGTGCTCAGCACATCTCTTGTCAGCGTTGTGTGTGTTCTGTATCGGATGGTAGATGGGGGAAGTATGCTGTAAAGCAGGGAAACAGGCCCTTCGGCCCACTCCGTCCCACTCCGTCCATGCTGAATAGGTTAGCATCCAGAGCTCGTCACATTTGGCCCATATTCCTTTAAACCCTTCCTATCCATATATATGTCCAAATGTATTTTAAGTCTTAATTGTATTATCTTCTATATCTTCCTCTGGCAGCTTGTTCCAGATACTGACCACCCTCTGGAAAAAGTTGTCCCTGAGCTCCCTCTTAAATCTCTCCCCTCTCGCATAAACCTATCATAGAATCCTCCTAGATTATGTGAACGTTTTCATCAGCATCTTGTGATAGGAGCGCGGTCAAGTATTGAGGCCATTCAGCCTCTTTGCTGTGCTATCTGGTGATATTGTGGCTAATCTATGAGCTCATTCGGAGAGGAATGTGGAAGGAAGAACTGCAGGCAACAGAGGCAGTGGAAGACCGCCCTTCTCTAGTGTCATCCAAAAATAGGCAAAGGATTCAACTGTAGGAGGCCGGTCCTGACATCTGTTTGCTACCTCACAGTATCTCTTCATTGATAAGATGATCCTAAAGTAACAAATCAACATGTGGAAGCAGGTGAGCGGGACTGAATGTTAATTCCTGCTCCGGTTTTCTGTGTGTTTTTATGTATTGAGTTGTTTCTGTACCCTGGGCTGGATGCTGTCAACTTTTACTGACACAGTGAAACGACGAGTGAACCCTCTAACTCTAATTACAGAACCTTTTCATTTTCCCCAGGATGTACTTGGAACGGGAGGGATGTCAAGCTGACCATCAACTACGAGAGTGGTTTTGTGATGTCCCAGGGCGGCGCCATGTCAGATTCGCCCAACATCCTACTGCAGTATCCGTTCGAGAGGCTGAAGTCGTCTGCTGACGATGGCATCCGGATGCTCTACCTGGACTTTGAGGGGCCGGAGGGAGAGCTGGTGTGTACAGGCTCTGCAGAATCTGATTTGTGACATAATTTGTGCAAATTGTGTGACTACAGGCTCCAGATTAGCCTCAGTCACACAGATGGAAACAGGCCCCTCGGCCCAACACGTCCATGCCAACCAAGATGCCGTTTCAGTCATTTCCATGCCACCTGTGTTTGGCCCATATCCCTCTCTACCTTTCTTATCCATGGACCTGTCAAAATGTATTTTTAAATATTGTTACTGTATCTACCACAACTACCTCTTACAGTTCATTCCATATATAGCCACCACCTTCCGTGTAGAAATTAATTGTCCCTTGGGTTCCTATTAAATCATGCCCCTCTTATTTTAAACCACTATCTTCTGGTTTTTGATTCCTCTACCTTGCGTAAAAGACCGTGTGCATTCATCCTATCTATTCTCATGAATTTATATATCTCTATAAGATCACTGCTCATCCTCCTGCACTCCTAGCCTGCCTAATCTCGCCTTAGAACTCAGGCCTGGCAGCATCCTCATAAATCTTCTCTACACTCGTTCCAGCATCTGTATTGATATCCCTTGAGAATGTCTGATCACTGAAACGCCACAGTCCTCTTGCCTGAGGCTTCCAGAACGCTACCTCTTGCTTTGAAACTCTGATCCCTGATTCTAGAAGTTCTACATGGAATCATCTTCCCTGTATCGACATGTTCACAGTGATTTTTGAGGCCAAACCCACCCACAGCCCATGATGATGCTGAAAGCTTCTAAATCGTTCTCGGGTGCTGGGAGGGGATTAGGAGTTTGTGTTGAAAGATTGAAGGTGATACTGGACCTGGTTGATGTATATTGAGTCATTTTTTAATTTTTTTTTTAAATTTCTCTCTCCAGGCCCTGGACTTACACTCTTGCCCAAAGCCTGCAGTCTTTGTAGTTCATTCATTCCTCTCGGCTAAAGTGACACGGATGGGGCTCGTTGTTTGAATGTTTGCCTGGCGGGACGTCTGGATCATCAACTCAACCAAAGCTGGTGTGTCTCGGGGAACTGTAGGAGTGACGATGCTGCTGGAGAACGACCAAGTAGTGGATGGGAGACATCGCAAGGCTGACTCGTGTCGATGTGACTGACTCTTGCCAAATGTGCCTTTCAATACTGAATAACTCAATTCTTAGAATTGCACATTAAGCTTATTGATGTAACTAACGACAGTTGCTTTAACTTTGGAGTACGTAGTTTTGTAACTTTTCAATGATCTTAACTCTAAGCTAGCTGGTCTGGTGGAACCCTGCACCTTGTGCAATACTTTTCAATCAGGGGGGCACGGTATTATCATCTTTGAACACGCCTGTCGTGGAACCAGGGGCTTTGTGATGTGGCATGGGGCTCTTTGTTGTCACAGCAGGATGTCGTGTAAATCCCCAGGCTTTGATATGTGTGGGTTGATTCTGGAGCAGCCTGTCCCTGTAGGTAGTGTGTGGCGTTGCCAGCACAGATCGTCAGCCGGTGGTTGGTGGTGCCAGGACGGCTCGGTCTGGGCATGGATGCCAGTGTTTGGGCAATGCCTTAGATGGAGTTGTGGGGGTGAGAGGACAGTTTCCTCCCCCTGCCTGGTGGTCACCTACATGAAGGATGTGATTAAACTGGAGAGGGTGCAGAAGAGATTCACCAGGTTGTTGCCGGGGCTGGAGTGCTTGAGCTAGAAGAAGAGACTGGATAGGCCCCGGAATGGAGGAGGTGACCGATAGGCTATAACATGATGGGCAAGGTAGATGATCACACTTTTCCACGGGATCTGGGAATCTAAAACTAGAGGGGGTAGGTTTAAGTTGAGAGGGGGAAGATAAGACGACCTGAGCGACGCCTTTTCCCCACACGGTAGGTATGTGGAATGAGCTGCCAGAGGAGGCTGTGGAGGTAGGTATAACTATGCTTCGAGGAGATTGGGACATATATATGGTGTAGGCAAATGGGACTAGCCAAGGTAGATATTTGGTGAACATGTGCAAGTTGGGCAGAAATGTCTGTTTCCGTGCTGCACGACTATGTGGAATCCACTCCTTCACTGTTTACTGTGGATGGTGGAGAGTATTTATAGTTAATGGTGTGACAGGGCAGCATCTGCTTTAAACAAGGCTCCGTGCAGTGGCTGTGGGCCTTTGGATGGAGAGCACTGTATGTGTTGATCTCTGTGGAATCTGACAGTAGCCTCGGACTCAGTGCTCCCTCCGACAGAGAGGGACACCTGGCTTTGTGCTTTGCAAGTGTTGGGTGGAATTCCTATCTCACTGACACACTTCCCAGTCACGTGCTCGAGGAGTGGCGGCCTGCTGACTTGCAACGGAGTTTGATTGTGTTCTATTGTCTTCCTCCAAGGCCTCCTGTGTCTTATTCCTGAATGTTTATGGCTCAGTGTTACATGTGGGTAAGCTCTTGTATTAGATAGATCTAAAACCGACTCAGTGAGAGTTGGGGAAGAGGACTGCGTCTTATGATTTCTCTTTCATTATTTACGCTGAAACCCTGGAGTGACCCTCTCCCAGTCTAGTGTCTGTTTCGCTGCCTGATTAACACTACACCCACTGCACTTTATGCACAGAGCCTGGCCTGCTGCTGTGCTTGAACGTCTGGCACCGAGCAGTTAGACTACCGGTCAGCAAATCATTAGTCTCGTAACTCACCTCACTGTCTCGTGGTTCACCTCTGCCTCGCCTTATTGACTGTCAGTGGGATTGTGAGTGGACAAGGATGAACATGGCTTCAAGGGGAGATGAATGGGTGAGAACGTCAAGGGTGAAGTCACCCACTGAGATACCAAACACGGTGATCGTTAAAGGGACCCAGGTTTCCGTGTACAAAAGTCAGTCAAAGCAACATGATACCTGCAGAGAAATGGTTCAATCCTGACACATGGTGCTGTCTGTGCGGAGTTTGCACATCCTCCAGATGCTCAAGTTTCCTCCCACATTTCAACAACATGCGGCTGCTGTAAAATTCCCCTTGTGTAGGTGAGTGGTAGATATTAGATAGGAACATATGGACCAGGGAGGAGGAGTCTGACCCAGTTAGTCTGCTCCCCCATTTGCCTTTTCGCCATGACCACCAACCATGGTTTGGTCACCCTTGACTTTCCTATTGACCATTAGGGCCTTGAACATATTGCAACTCATTCTGAGATCTCTAGAGAATTACATTTCTCTCCATATGAACAATGTGCTACCTTTCTGGGTTTTTCACCATTCCTTGTCCACTCTTGGCTTTTACACTGCTTCAAAGGCTCTACACAACTTTCCCACCATTGTACAGTTAGTACATTATATTCCTTCATCTAAATTATTGACTTTAAGTGTTAACACCAATGTGCCAATATAAAGATGATATAATTACCCTGACCCATTTGTGTTAGTTAGATTATCCATTCTAATACATTGGCCCTACCACCATCAACTCTTGCCTTATGCCGCATTCTTCTGCGGTAGCTTATTGAATGCTTTAAAATACTTAGTGTTCCATGGTAACCATCGACCTTCTGGTCCTTGGATACCATCCAGGCCTTGCTCATCTGCCACACAACTCAAGGCTGATGATGCAAGAGAGTAGTTGTGAGAGGGGCCTTTGCTCTGGGTCTGAGTGTGTTGTTTAGTGTGGATTAGCCGGTAGGTGCAGATGGTGAATGTGAACACTCTCCGTAAGCTGGTGGACATTACTGACAACGATAGCACCTGATGGTTATATTTGTACAGAACTTATCACGCAACATAAATGCCCCAGGACAATTCCTGTCACTGACGAGTGCCTTGGAGAAAGCTGTTCTGTCACTGTAGGCACAAGAACAGCATCCACTTCCAGTCACCTTCGTGTTTGATTAAAGTGTAACTGAGCTCCTGTGAATCGGGAGACATTTCTAATTGCCAAAAATTCTATTTTTGTAACTGTCTTGTGCTTGAATCCTGTATTGTGATACCAAAGTTAAATGGTGGGACATTCAGAGTTTTCTGGGGTTCCCCCTTCCCCTTCCCCCTTCCCCCTCCCCCCCCCTTGCATCTGTAACTGAGACAAAAGATTGTATCTGCACTGGACCGCAGTGCTACCTCTTTGTATATCACATGTATAGAAATAAATTATCCATTTTACCTTCTGTTGATTTTTTACCTTTTCTTAACCATTTTCTGGTATTTGTTGTGGAAAAAAGGCGCTGAGATGCATTATATTTGGGCTCGGGTGCTGCAGGATGAATGTGACGATATGACATGACGTGGACGAGCCTCGTGAGCATGTGGCCAGGAATGTAGAAGTGAGGAGAGAAATCCTGGGCAGAGAGTGTCTTTCATAGTCAAACAGCACAGAATAGGCCCAACTCATTCAAGATGACTATGCTAGTTCATATACCTGCTCTTAATCTCTCAATCTCCTGTAATCTGTACACTTGTCCAAGCATCTGTGAAACGTTATGATTATACCCATTTCTAAACTGGGTGGCAGTGTGGGCTGCGATGAGGCTGCCGGGTGACTTGGACAGGTTAGGTAAGTAGGCAGATGCATTATAATGTGGATAAATGTGAGGTTATCCACTTTGGTGGCAAGAACAGGAAGGCAGATTATTATCTGAATGGTGTATGATTAGGAAAAGGGGACATGCAACGAGACCTGGGTGTGCTTGTAGATAGATAGATAGATCCTTTATTGTCATTCAGACCTTTCGGTCTGAACAAAATTATGTTATATATCAGTTACAGAATTTTTTTTTCTATGTCACAAACCAAACAATGATATAACATGACCCATTACATTTTTTTCATCTGTGTCAATATTTTCTGATTGACTATATTTTAGCCTGGAATCATCTGCTACTGAATGTTCAGATATTTTGTTACCCGACTCAGCTACAAATGTGTTGCTTGGATCTGTTGAGTCATCCAGATACAATTTTGCATTCTGATGCTTTTTTCCCCCATCTTCTTTGGTAGATAAAATATCTTCTGGTACTGGACATGGCGCTGTAGGGGGCGGCGGCTCCGGGCCGGACGCGGCGCTGTGGGGGGCGGCGCTGTACTGGGGCCGGGCCGGACGCGGCGCTGTACTGGGGCCGGGCCGGACGCGGCGCTGTACTGGGGCCGGGCCGGACGCGGCGCTGTAGGGGGCGGCGGCTCCGGGCCGGACGCGGCGCTGTGGGGGGCGGCGCTGTACTGGGGCCGGGCCGGACGCGGCGCTGTACTGGGGCCGGGCCGGACGCGGCGCTGTAGGGGGCGGCGGCTCCGGGCCGGACGCGGCGCTGTGGGGGCGGCGCTGTACTGGGGCCGGGCCTGACGCGGCGCTGTGGGGGGGCGGCGCTGTACTGGGGCCGGGCCGGACGCGGCGCTGTAGGGGGCGGCGGCTCCGGGCCGGACGCGGCGCTGTACTGGGGCCGGGCCGGACGCGGCGCTGTGGGGGGCGGCGCTGTACTGGGGCCGGACGCGGCGCTGTAGGGGGCGGCGGCTCCGGGCCGGACGCGGCCACTCTTGTCTCCTCTGTCAGTGACGTCGCGCAGTTGCTCCGCCCGCCGCCATTTTGCGGTTCGGAGCCGGGAGCGGGAGCAGGCGAGCCCGATGCCCAGGCTGAGCCCGAGCGGAGGCCGCGGCGCACCACCACCACCACCGGGAGGGGGCCCGTCCGCTGAGCACAGTCGGAGCGCCCGGAGATGTGAGATGTCAGCGCCCAACACCCTCCAGGTAGCGGGGTCTCCGGCCCGTTCCCACAGACCCCCCCCCCCCCTCAAACCCCCCCCTCTCCGCTACAGACCCACCCCAGCCCACCCTCCCCCCACAGACACCCCCCTCCACACAGACACCCACACTCCTTAGACACCCTCCCCCCCCCCCACAAACCACTCTCCCCACAGACACCCCCTTCCCTCCCCAGACCCCTCACCACACCCCCTCCCAGATCCTCCTTATCCCCAACCCCCCTCCTCCCCCAGTTCCTACCTCGCCGCCTCCGTCCCCTTGCTCTCTACAACCGCTGCTCCCCCTCCTCCACCTAGGTTCTCTATGCGCTGGGACTGGGGTCTGAGCTCCCCTGCACTTTCTCCAGCACTCTCATATCCCCCACATACCTTGTGTCCAAAACTGAGGTCTGGTCAAGCTGGAGCATCACATCCTAACTCTTGTACTCAATATTGTGACTGATTGCCTGCACCCCATCTACCTTCTTGCTAGTTCTGTTCTGTTAGCTTTGAGGGTTTTGGATTTGTCATCAAATTCCCTCTGTTCCTGAAGAGCATCCAACCATTCATGGTGTATGCCCTAGCTTTATTAGTGCTCCCAAATGCATAACCTCATATTTATTGGGATTAAACTCCATCTGCCATTACTCAGCCCATTTCACCAACACATCAATATTACCCTTTAGTCTAAGATTATCCTCCACTCTGTCAACTACACCAAATCTTTGTATCATTTGTGAATTTTTTGATGGTAGGAAGGAACTGCGGATGCTGGTTAATACCAAAGATAGACACAAAATGCTGGAGTAATTCAGCGGGACAGACAGCATCTATGGATACAAGGAATGGGTAACGTGTTGGGTGGAGACCATTGTTCAAACTGAGAATCAGGGGAGAGGGAGATACAGCGATATGGAAGGGTAAGATGTGAAAACGAGAGATCAAAGGGGATGAAGTTCAAGGGAATTGGAGAATAGATCATTGTTAACTAGCAGAAGGTGACAGGAGGTATACAAATATATAATTGAATCAGGAGGATAGTCAGACTGATTGGAGAATTATTCTGGTTGGCAATTATAGATGTTAGTTTGAAATCAGTGGTGGGAAAATTAATGGAAAGGATATTTAGAGATAATATATATAAGCATCTGGATA
>JAWMAR010005735.1:0-21705 GCA_036785375.1 Leucoraja ocellata
CCTATGTCAACCTACAACAACATACGACAACACCTACGACAGCAAAACTTGTCGCCACAGTCGCCGAAAAATTTTCAACATGTTGAAAATTTTTGCAGCAGTCGCCTGAAGTTGCTCAAAAAATCGCCTAAGTGGGACTGCCCCATAAATCTCTTTTGAAAACATCCGGTGAATTGGCCCCCATTGCCTTCTGTGGCAGAGAATTCCAGATATTTACAACTCTCTAGGTGAAAACGTTTTTCCTCATCTCAGTGCTAAATGGCCTACCATTTATTCTTAGACTGTGACCCCTGGTTCTGGACTCCCCCAACGTCGGGAACATTTTTCCTGCATCTAGCCTGTCCAGACCCTTCTTCAGACTGAGAGTCAGGGGAAAGGGAAACGGGAGACATAGACGGTGATGTAGAGAGATGTAGAACAAATGAGATTCTTCTCTCAGACTGCTTTCCCTGCAACAACGCTGAATAATGTCATTATATTGAAATCCTAACTATTATACATTGAGCAAGGGAATCACAGATACTGCGAATAGTCAGGGAGGTTTTGGTCTTGCACTTAGGAATTTTGTATTTTTAACAGCATCTTTCAGAGTAAACATCAACTTCAAATTGTTTCTGTCCTGGGTGGATGGTTGGTTTAAATCTATAACAGGAAAGCATTTTTTCATCCTTCAGGACCACACACAGCCATCGGTCCCAAGCTGAAATGCTAACACCTGCCAAATGAGGACCAGCACAGACATCTATTGTTCCAGCCCAGGGATGCTATTAATTCATCCTTTCCTGTATGTGTGACAATCCCTGTAGTGTGAGACAGGCGGAAAAGAAAACCATACCACATGTGAAAAATCAATTTCTGCTCTTCTGAGATCACTCTTGGCATAAGGCTGGAGGCAGATTGGAGAAACCTTTGGAATTTGTAAACTTCAAGACAGTAGTTTAATTTAGTTTATTGTCACGTGTATCGAGGTACAGTGAAAAGTGCTTTTGTTGCGTGCTATCTAGTCAGCAGAAAGACAACATGCGATTACAATCGAGCCATTTACAGTGTATAGATAAATGATAGGGGAATGACGTTTAGTGCAAGATAAAGCCGGCAAAGTCCGATCAAGGATAGTGCGAGGGTCACCAAAGGGATAGATAGTAGTTCAGGACCGCTTTCTGGTTGTAGAAGGATGATTCATTTGCCCGATAACCAGTAGGAAAAAACTGTCCCTGAATCTGGATATGTGTGTGATAATATTGGCCATATAAATATGTCACAAAATGGAGGATCTCTGCATTTGCAAGGCCTGCTTGTTCTCTTTCTGTGCAAAACTGCAGGGCCATGAGTCTCATGGCTCCAGGGTGTCTGGACCCTGGGAGGAAGTTGAGTACAAGGTAATGTCCAGATGTCCTCCCTATTGATAATATGTATGATGGTTTTGCAGAAAGAACTGAGCAGGGTTGCAAATGCATGATTATGGATTGGTTACATGATGGGATGTTGTAAAGCATTGATAATTATGTTGCAGAGTGTTTGTGCTGTTATCTTACGATTGGTCAAAGTATGGAGCCTTGTTCAAATTGTTTATACTACCTGGGGAAATGTTTCTTTACTTTGGTGAAATGTCTTCCAATTAGAACCTTCTGTGGAAACAATGCAATTGGGTGCTTTGTGATTGGGTTAGGGAACTGTCAATAAATGTAGTATATGCTATATATTTGTGATTGGCTTGTAAGGGTTGGCCCCGCTATATAGTTTCGCGCCACTGGTCCGATACAGTATAAAAGAGGGGACACCACATGGATTAGAATAGATCTTCAGGAAGTGCACTTGGGACTGTGTGACTGTCTGGATGTGTCTATTTGCACAAGGCTGAAGGGCTTGGACAAGTAGAGACAAGGATTGGACCAGCAGTGTTGGTTCGGTGTCATATAGGAGGTGTGTTTGTGTCAGTGAGAATAAAGAATTTGTTAATCCAGTGCTTGACTCAGTGTTTTACTGAACTAGACTAAGGGGGTAAACTGTTGGAGCATAATCACATGTGTTTTCACAGCTCTATACATTTTGCCTGATGGGAGAGGGAAGCAGAGGGTGTGGCCAGGTGCGACGTCCTTGATTATGCTGCTGGCCTTGACGAGGCAGTGTGAGGTATAAATGGAGTCAATAGAAGGGAGGTTGGTTTGTGTGATGGTCTGGGCTGAGCCCACAATTCGTTGCAATTTCTGGTGGTGTTGGATGGAGCTGTTCCCAAACCAAGCTGTGATGCATCCTGATGAAATATATATTCGTCAGAGTATCGATTAAGTGCATGTGCACTGAAACACTTTTGTAGCCATTGGCAAGTTAAGAAGGCAGGAAAAGCGGAAAATTAACTTTAAATGAGGCCAAACCCAAAGTGCAGTCTTAAATCTGACCTAAAGTGAAATTTGATCTTATCTGCTTAATTTAATGCAAAATTTACCCTTTGCAAGAATTGGAAGTTTACATTTGTTACACTTTGGTTTTAAATGAAATTTGATCCTGCAAATTGTTTTAAAATAATAGGTTAATTCAGCTTAACTGTTGAAATCCAGACCCATCCCTTCTCTCCAGTGATGCTGCCTGTCAGTAGTAGTAAACACTGCCCAGTCCATCATCGGCTCTGACCTTCCTTCCATCGAGGGGATTTATCGCAGTCGCTGCCTCAAAAAGACTGGCAGCATCATCAAAGACCCACACCATTCTGGCCACACACTCATCTCCCTGCTACCTTCAGGTAGAAGGTACAGGAGCCTGAAGACTGCAACAACCAGGTTCAGGAATAGCTACTTCCCCACAGCCATCAGGCTATTAAACCTGGCTCGGACAAAACTCTGATTATTAATAACCCATTATCTGTTATTTGCACTTTGTCAGTTTATTTATTCACGTGTGTATATATTTATATTATGGTATATGGACACATTTATCTGTTTTGTAGTAAATGCCTACTGTGTGCTGAAGCAAAGCAAGAATTTCATTGTCCTATACAGGCTCACATGACAATAAACTCACTTGAACTTGAACTTGAACTGCCCCACTGAGTTACTCCAGCATTTTGTGTCCACCTTAGTTATATGAAATATTTTAGTCTAGATATTCTGATCATGGTACAACTGGGTCAGTCTGACCCATTGGACTCAATGTTGGCTTCCAGGACCTGCTCCTGGCAGGCTTGGCTGATTTTAATGGCCAAACCTTATTAATAGGTCACTTGCTAACTTCACAATACAAATAACTGGGAAGATGGCAGGAGAGAGCTGCCCGCCTGTTAAAATAGTAGGGCACTGATCCAGATACAAAGCAGACCCTCCAACATAAGTTGCCAAACTCCACAGTATGGAAGATGACCCACAATTTCTTTGGTCCATGTAGAAACGATGAAGAAAATACAAAATGGATATTTTCAAGGCAGAGATAGATAGATTCATGATTAGTATGGGCGTCAGAGATTATGGGAGGGAAGGCAGGAGTAAGGGGTTAAGGAGCTGTCCAACTGTACGAGCTAATTCAAGAGCTCTCCCGAGTAAAAAAAAAATCAAACTGGTGGTAAGCACGTAGAATGTACATTGCGGGTACGTCGGAGCTCGGGACGTCTCTTAGCGGCTCGTAACGCTAACGGCAGGTACTCGGGAAACGCGATAAGCTCGGGAAGACTCGTGAAGATTTTTCAACATGTTGAATAATGTCCACGACAGCCCCGAGTGCCTACGAGCGGCCATTACCGTAAATCTCCGAGTTTGAATCCGGGGAAACTCAGGAGGACTCTTGAATTAGCTCATACAGTGGGACAGCCCCATTAGGAGAGAGAGGTGGATCAGCCACAATTGAATGGCAGAGTAGACTTGATGGGCCAAATGGCCTAATTCTGTTCCTATCACTTATGACCTTCTGACCGGCGCCTCGGAAGGGTGCATAGAGAGAAGGTGGTGTGCTTGTTTTAGAACGGGCCATGCGCATACCTAGTTAAATAGGTGTTTACTCTCTATTGCCAATTAACTTGATTTATACTGTAACTGAAGTGTGAGTCTTTGTCTGTTCTATCAGTCGGATCCTTGAACCTGTACCCTTGTAACAGTTGTAATGGTCAATGAAACGCTGGAGTCATTTGTGAGACAGAGTGCAGATATCCTGATGGAGTCCAAACAGAGCTTTTTAACGTTGAGCCTTTGTACTAGAAAAAAGTAAGATCCATGTTGGGCGCTTGGTTTCAGACTAACGATGATCTGGCCATGACAAGCTGGAAAGCCAAATCTCAGCGAGAACCAAATCCACAGCCACTTCCAATTGTGCGAAGATAGACGCAAAAAGCTGGAGTAACCCAGCGGGCCAGACGGCATCCCTGGAGAAAAGGAATAGGTGACGTTTCGGGTCGACACATTCCTTCAGGCTGAGAGTGAGAGAAGGGAAACGGGAGATACAGATGGTGATGTTGAGAGAGAGATATAGAACAAATGAATGTGAGCTGTGCAAAACAGTAATGATGATATAGGAAATAGGCCATTGTTAGCTGTGTGCTGGGTGAGAACCCTTGCGTGAATGGGTTGTGCGTCCACATGCACGATCTTTCTCCGCAGCTGCTGACTGATCAGGGTTGTCTTTCAAACCTTTCCTCATTGTCTTGCCAGTTTCATTGGAAAACCAAACGGCTGCTGTCTGAAATTATGAGCATCCTCTCCACTTCACCATGTCCACTGCGTTCCCTCTTGTAAAACATCTAAATAATTGCTGCCACATAGAGTTAGCATAAAAGCTGCAAAAGAGAACTAAATACATTTGCTTAATATATTATTTATAAACGTGACATCCCATCCAGAGTGTTAGCCCCGTTTGTTTCCGTTGCATCCAATATTTATACATAATTTATACTTTTGCCTTTGTTCTTTGTTTGTGTTCTTTGCATTTACTGTATAGATATGCTGTTGGAGTTATTTATTTTCTTGATATTTGTACAGAGAGAGAGAGTGAGAGAAGAAAAAAAATCAAAGGGATCTCCTCACATAGTTTAGAGTTAGTTTTCTCACTTCAGATTGATCGTGTTCAGACATAGAGCGCCCATATAAAAAGGGGTTTATCGGCCAGTGTTGATATTTTTTTCTAAACTGATGTTAAACTCTCCAAACGCTGGTGCCCCTGTCAGTTGGGAAATATCAGGTTAGACCTGAAGGAGGATGAGTGGATGTCCACAGAATAGCGGAGTGATTGAATTAATAACGATATTGAGAAGGGCCTTAGGCACAAAGCAGCTGCTGCCTCAGTAAATATGCTCAGCTGCTGGGTCTAATGCATGGAGGAACTAATTGTGGGTGAGACCTGTTCAATTTAATTCTGGTGAAGTAAGCAGAAAACAAGAAAAGGAAATTTACGTGAGCGAGATTACAGACATTTCCATCGCCAACTTCCACGGTGGCATGAGCACTTGATATAGGGACAACTAAAAAATGTAATTCCTATTTGTTGTGCTGCCTCTAAGCGGGGTAAGTTCTTATTCAGAGGTAGGCACAAAATGCTGGGATAACTCAGCGGGACAGGCAGCATCTCTGGAAGAGGAGGAATGGGTGATGTTTCAGGTCAAGACCAGACTGTCTGAAGAAGTCAGAGATGCTGACTCTGACTGACTCTGACTCCTCATTCTCTCCAGAGATGCTGAGTTACTTCAACATTTTGTGTCTATCTTCGATTTAAACCAGCATCTGCAGTTCTTTGCTACACAAGTTCTTCTTCGGTATTGTTTTAATTTGGCCTTGATATTCTCCCTAAATTAACGGAGGTGACTGCAAACAATTTTCTATTTTTGATCATCCATAATCCACATTTTACACAATCAAAGATTTATATAAATTTAGCAGTAGTTTTTTTTTAAATGTCATGTCCCTATTCATAAAACTAGGATGTATTGTACATTTATCTGACAGCTTTTCCCCATTTTGGCTGAATGAGCAAGACAATTTAGAGTAAGCGATACAAGTTTTAAGGAGATGCGAATGCACCAGAGCAATATGCGTATCTGCCTCTGAGGGTGGTAGTACAGGTTGCGAAAGTGACTGATCAGGCAAAGCAATGGTTCAAAGGTGCTTTATTGGTTACATACGCAACTGAACAGTAAAATTATTTTTGCATATTTACTTATGCGGCTGCCGCCATGTTTGGCCCCATTTCCAAAGTCCAAAGTCTGGATCTTTGGACTTTGGAAATTGCAGGTATGACAGTGCCGGTGATGAAGCTTGGGTGAACAGTACTTGTGTAGCTCGTACGGTTGCACCCATGTGGAGAGTATATATGATTATGTGTAAGAAGGAACTGCAGATGCTGGTTTAAACCAAAGATAGACACAAAAAGCAGGAGTATCTCTTTGGGACAGGCAGCATCTCTGGAGAGATGACGGTGATGTTTCGGTTCAAGACCCTTCTCCAGACTAGTTGGGGGGGAAAGGGAAACAAGAGATATAAATAATGATGTAGAGAGATAAAAAAAAAACACAACGAATGAAAGATATGCCGAAAGGTAACGATGATAAAGGAAACAGGCCATTGTTAGCTGTTTGTTGGGTGAGAATGGGAAGCTGGTGCGACTTGTGTGGGGGAGGGTTAGAGAGAAGGAATGTCGGGGCTACTTGAAGTTAGAGAAATCAATATTCATATCACTGTGCCCAAGTGATATATGAGATGCTGTTTCTCCAATTTTCATTAGGCCTTACTCTGACAATGGAGGAGACCTAGGACAGAAAGGTCTGTGCGGGAATGGGAAGGAGAATTAAACTGTTTAACATGTAAGTATAAATGATTATGGTGGTTGATGAAGCATGATGGACTGTGATTGGGTTTATGGACCACCATCATGCATAACCATCTTCTTTTTGGCTTTGTGTAGTTCCACACAACACAATGGTGGACTTCCTCAGTAGGAAAATGGATTTTGTTAAGTTTAGTTTAGAGATACAATGCAGAAACAGGCCCTTTGGCTCTCCGGGTCCGTGCCAACTCTTATATTAAGGCTATTCTACACACTATGGACAATTTACAAATTTTCACCTAAGCCAATGAACTTAAAATAGAACGCCTTTTATTGTCATTCAAACAGACAAGGTTTGAACAAATTTTCATTCCTACAGTCATGACATCACAAAAAAACCACGACACACACTTAACACAGTTTACACAAACATCCATCACAGTGAATCTCCAACACCTCCTCACTGTGATGGAAGGCAAAAATCTTATCTATTCCCTTTGTTCTTCTCCCGTGGTCCAGCGGTCCAACTGCAGCATCGAGGCGATTGGGGCTCACGATGTTAAAGCCCCCGGTGGGCGATGGTAAGTCCTGTGGCCGTTAAAGCCACGCCGAGCGATGTTAGGCCCTGCTCCGAGTCATTTAAACCCTGCGATTCTGGCGGGACAAGTTGCCATTGCAGGAGCACCAAAAAGCGGTCTCCCACTAGGGACCTGCGAGCTTCCGATGTTCCTGTCCACCAGGCATACGGCCGGAGCCTCTGAAGCTCTGAAGTCAGGTTGCAGCCACGCGGCACCACAGCTCTCCCCGCTCTGAAGTCGACCAGCTCCGCGATGGCGCGTACGCAGGCTCCGCGACTTGAATTACCTCGTACAGTGGGGCAGGCCCTTTATCATTTAAACCAGCATCAGCAGTTCTTTCTTAGAGAAGAGTGGGAACGGGAATTAATGATAAAAATTACGAAGGTTAAATGGGAAAAATACCTGATATATATTCACAAATGTTCAATTAATGTAAGACATAATCTAATACAATTTAAAATTGTACATAGATTATATTATTCAAAAACAAGATTGAACAAATTTTATCCAAATATATCCGCCACTTGTGATAAATGTCTAGCCCAAAAGGCAACTATAACACACTCCTTAGTTTCCTGCATAAAACTTTATAGATTTTGGAATGATATTTTTGAAATACTTACAAAATTATTCAAGACAAGAATGGAACCTAATACTGAAATGATTATATTTGGTGTAATGGAAGATGGGAATAAATTGAACGCGTCTCAAAATCTATTCCTTAATTATGGTTTAATAATAGCAAAAAAATTAATACTTAAATTTTGGAAGGGTACATCTATACCAACGCTTAAAATGTGGATTGCAAGTATGTTGGACACCGCTCATCTTGAGGAAATGCGATTCCTCCTAATGGATAAATCAGACCAATTCATAACGAGTTGGTCTCCATTCATCGTTTTTTTGGAATCATATGGTGCAACACAATTGTAAAAAATAACTGTTTCAGGACTGGACGAGGGTTGGTCAAGACTATAAATAATGATCTCCTTTTCTTTTCACTATTTTCTCTCTCAACTTTCTTCATTTACTCGTTTTCTTTCTTCACACACTATATATTACACATTTTTCTATCCTTTACTATCTAACTTCTTTTTCTTATTCTCATCTTTTTTCAATGTAACAAAAAAAAAAGAAGTTGTACATAAAATGTATTATGAAAATAGATATTAGGCACTTTGGTGCCATATGACTGTGCTTACTTCTAATAAAATAAAATATAAAAAAAAAAAAAAAGCAGTTCTTTCCTGCTCATTTTCTGAGGTATGGAACTGGGCTTGGTACAACCGTGGGTGAACTATTCCTTCTTGAACACGATGAGGGAAAAATCACTGTTGAAGTCTGATACTGTACTGAAGACAATATTCCGGGGATGATGTTGAACAGGTACATGGATAGGACTGGCACGTGGGACCTGTGTAGTAGATGAGACATGTTGGCCGGTGTGGGCAATTCAGGCCGAAGGGCCTGTTTCCACACTGTATCATTCCATGATTAGATTAGATTAGATTTAATTAGATTCCTTTATTGTCATTCAGACCTTTCGATCTGAACGAAATTATGTTGCCTGCAGTCATGCACAGAACCAATAAAAACAAAACATACAATAAACACAAATTAAACATCCACCACAGTCAGTTCACCAAGCACATCCTCATTGTGATGGAGGCAAAGTCTTAGTCTCCGTCTCTTCCCTCCTTGTTCTCCCTCTGTGCTGAGGCGATCGATCCAGGTCGGAGATGCTGCCCTCCAGTCCAGCGGACCTCCGTGGTGATGTCGCCGCCGCCGAAAGCCGGAACGCCGTCTCCGCTCCGAGACGGCCCGCCACAGCATCAGCTCCGGCAGCCGCCCCAGCTCTGGGTCCCGCAGTCTCCGCTCCAGGCCGCCGCCGCAGCTCCATGTGCTCAACATACAACTTCCACAGCCAATTCCCCTTTTGCTAAGGGTTTGCCATACAGATCAGCCATGATCACATTGAATGGCGGTGCTGGCTCGAAGGGCCGGATGGCCTACTCCTGCACCTATTGTCTATTGTCGATTGTCTAACAACCATTGTTGAAAATTTGGATCCTTTAGAACATAAGCTGTTGCTTGGGGGTCAGTCTGAGCTCACTGGCTAAAGGTCCTACACTGCAAGGAAGAATGAAGACAAGTAGGAAAATTTAATTAATTAACATCCTTTGGCACTTTTTGAACAAAACAAGGGAATCTTTTCTTGGTGTCCTGGAAAATACCAACTCTCAAACAAAGCACTGCAACAGGCTGACCAGTGTTACACTTTATTGTGGCGTTACTTGGCAGAGATTGCTTGCATGGAAGGGTGTCGACCCGAAACGTCACCCACTCCTTCTCTCCATAGATGCTGCCTGTCCCTCTGAGTTACTCCAGCATTTTGTGTCCACCTTACTTGCATGGTGAACCAATAACTGCACTTCTGATTCTTCATTGCTTGCAAAGCACTTTGCTTTGCCCTGAGGTAATGAATAGAATTTTACAAATGCAATCCATTCCGGATTCTGGAGATGTATTTCTATGTTGGCCGAATGATAATGTTTGGATAATTTTTTGGTCCAGAGAGCATTCATTAATTAGCTCCAACCTGTTTTCTTGTTCCATTATAACTAACTCCCTGCTCCTGCAGTTTTAGCTCCTCAACATTGATCTGAACTTTTCATCGCAGGGTTCATCTCAACCAGCACTGCTACGGCCTCTGACTCTACTTCATGGCGGGTTTTCCCCAAAGGAAAACTTAAAGGACACCTCCCATCACAGGATTTTGAAGGACCCCCCCCACCTTGAATTGGGAGCGGGCGTGGCACTCCAACTCTGTTTCTCTGCAGAGGCGCTTTCAGAGCCAGCTGGACACCTCCCTGCAGCTGCCTGAGTTAAGCCAAGAGCAGGAACACCAGTCCATGTCTTGATCAGTCTATAGTTCCCCAGCCTGGAGCTGGGTTCATGACACTGGGAGCAGACTCTGACAATCCACAAGCAGAGGCACCGTAAATAAGGAATAAGGAGATACAGCATTTAATGTTTTATTCTGGTAGGAATGGGAATATTCAACCTTAATTATAACCATATAACCATATAACAATTGTTCGGCCAACTTGGTAAGTGAAATTGTCGGCGCCTTTGTGGCAACTCTTTTGCGTCAGGAGTGTCAGGACCCTTCTATTACATTGCCCCACAGAATTTGTCCTGTCTCCCTCCTATGTTTCTGCCACAGAATCCAGCATCCACAGCCTCTCGTGCCTCCACTGCAGTGCCATGTGCCAGACTGCACCGATGTTGGCATTCAAGGAGATTTGCTAAGATACATAGATACAGTGACAATAGGTGCAGGAGTAAACCATTCGACCCATCGAGCCAGCACAGCCATTCAATCATCCACAATCAGTACCCTATTCCTGCTTTCTCCCCATACCCCTTGATTCCGCTAGCCCTAAGAGCTCTATCTAACTCTCTTTTGAAAGCATCCAGTGAATCGGCCTCCACTACCTTCTGAGGCAGAGAATTCCACAAATTCACAACTCTCTGAGTGAAAAGTCTTTCCTCATCTCAGTTCTAAATGGTCTACCCCCATTTCTTAAACTGTGCCTCCTGGTTCTGGACTCCCCCAAACATCAGGAAAATGTTTCCTGCATCTAGCGTGTCCAATCCCTTAATAATTTGAAAGGTTTCTATAAAACCTCTCATCCTTCTAAATTCCAGTGAATACAAGCCTCGCCGCTCCGCTTTCATCATATGAGAGTCCCGCCATTCCTGGAATTAATCTCGTGAACCTACGCTGCATTCCTTCAATAGCAAGAATGTCCTTCCTCAAATTAGGAGACCAAAACTGCACACAATACTCCTGGTTTGATCTCACCAGGGCCCTGTACAACTGCAGAAGGACCTCTTTGCTCCTATACTCAACTCCACTTGTTATGAAGGCCAACATGCCATTCGCTTTCTTCACTGCCTGACATACCTGCATGCTTACTTTCAGTGACTGATGCACAAGGACACACAGGTCTCGTTGTTCTTCCCCTTTTCCTAACCTGACTACATTCAGATAATAATCTGCCTTCCTGTTTTGCCACCAAAGTGGATAACCTCACATTTATCCACATTATACTGCATCTGCCATGCATCTGCCCACCCACACAACCTGTCCAAGTCACCCTGCATCCTCATAGCATCCTCTTCACAATTCACACTGCCACCCAGCTTTGTGTCATCTGCAAATTTGCTAACGTTACTTTTAATTCCTTCATCTAAATCATTAATGCCTAATTTAAATAGCTGTGGTCCCAGCACCGAGCCTTGCGGCACCCCACTAGTCACTGCCGGCCATTCTGAAAGGGACCCTTTAATCCCTACTCTTTGTTTCCTGTCTCCCATCCAATATTCAATCCATGTCAATACTCTACCCCCAACACCATGTGCTCTAATTTTGCCCACTAATCTCCTGTGTGGGACCTTATCAAAGGCCTTCTAAAAGTCCAGGTACACTACATCCACTGGCAGGTAGACAAAAATGCTGGAGAAACTCAGCAGGTGGGGCAGCATCTATGGAGCGAAGGAATGGGTGATGTTTCGGGTCGAGACCCTTCTTCAGCCTCGACCCGAAACGTCACCCATTCCTTCGCTCCATAGATGCTGCCTCACCCGCTGAGTTTCTCCAGCATTTTTGTTTACCTTCGATTGGTCCAGCATCTGAAGTTCCTTCTTAAACACTACATCCACTGGCTCTCCCTTGTCCATTTTACTTGTCACATCCTCAAAAGATTCCAGAAGATTTGTCAAGCATGATTTCCCCTCTGCAATTCCCCCAGCATGATTTTCCCTGCTTGATCTGATTTACTAGAAACCTGGCTCCCTGGCGCAGAATAAAGTAGGTCAGATAGGTCCTCTCCATCAAGGCAAGGTTGCCCATGCAGTGGACATCCAGATAGCCTTTTGTGGAACTTGAAGCAATCCTTCTCCTCTCGGGGGACAGGCAGACAAACAAAAGCAGGGATCTTGACGGTGGCTTTCCTGGGATGTCAGTTAAATGTAGGCAGAGCAGGGAGGTCCATCACAAAACTAGCTGAGTTCCAAGGAGCCTGGGAGCAGGGAGGAGAGGGGGGGGGGGGGGGGGGGGGAAAATGCCGAGACCCAAGAGGACCTAGCGTGGGGGGCTGCCAAGAACTAAGGGGGACCAGGCGTGGGGGGACACAAAGAAGGGGTGAGCACTTTTTGTGACTGTCGGTACCTTTGAAGAGTCTACTGAGTCTACTGCAAGTCTACTGTGTGCTTTGTTTGCAAAATGCAAAGAATTTCACTTCACCTAGCTGGGTGCAAATGATAATAAAGTATCATCGTCATCATTAAAAAAACTTCACTTGCCCATTAAAAACAAAGCCATTCAGCTCCCTTGACAAGGTGCCACATGGGAAATATAGTCCAAAACCTGAGAGACTATGAGATCCTGGCAAGCTGACTGCTGGTAATGGAAGACACAGATTGATAGCCTGTGTTTGGATGATTGTGAACAGCGGCATACCAGCTGTGTAGGAAGGAACTGCTGGTGCTGGTTTAAACCGAAGATAGATACAAAAAGCTGGAGTAATTCAGCGGGTTAGATGGCATCTCTGGAGAAAAGGAATTGGTGGCGTTTCAGGTCGAGACCTTCCTTCAGACCCACATACCACATGTATCGGAACTGGGGACCTTCCAGTTCGTAAACCAGCATCTGTAATTCTTTGTTTTTTAGTTTTAGTTTTAGTTTTTAGTTTTAGAGATACAGCGCGGAAATAGGCCTTAGGCCCACCGGGTCCGCGCCGACCAGCGATCCCCACACACTAACACTATCCTACACACACTAGGGACAATTTTTACATTTACCAAGCCAATTAACCTACAAACCTGTACGTCTTGGAATGTGGGAGGAAACCGAAGATCTCTGAGAAAAGCCACACAGTCACAGGGAGAATGTACAAACTCCGTACAGGCAGACAGATAGATAGATAGATAGATAGATAGATAGATAGATAGATAGATAGATAGATAGATAGATAGATATATAGATAGATAGATAGATAGATAGATAGATAGATAGATAGATAGATAGATAGATAGATAGATAGATAGACAGACAGCACCCATAGTCAGGATCGAACCCTTCGCTGTAAGGCAGTAACTCTACCGCTATGCCACCGTGATCACCCAAGGACTGTATTAACCATCCTCTCTATTTTTTTTAATGAACAATTTGAATATGAATGAAGGAGGTAAAATTAGTAGGTTGGCAGATGAAACAAATGTTGGTTGTTTTGCTTATAGTGTGAGCAATAGTTGTAGGCTATAGGATGATATTGGTCAGTTGGTAACACAGTCAGAGCCTTGCAATTGGAATTTCATCCTATTAAATGTCTGTGGTACACTTTGGAAGGATAGAAATGGGTTTAGACATATATGTATATAAAGAGTCATAGTGTCATACATCATGGAAACAGGCCCTTCAGCTTAACTCGTCCATCAAACCAACATGCCCCAAGTAAGCATGTACCATTAGCCAGAATTTGGCCCAATATTTCTCCCAATTGTTTCTTTCTCTGTAGTCCAAATTTCTTTCAAATATTGTTAATGTACTTTCCCCCCAACTACTTCTTCCAGCAGCTCATTCCATCTACCCACCACCCCGTGTGTGAAAAAGTTGCCTCTCTGGTCCCGATGAACCCCCCCTCCCCCCATCTCCTTGAAACTATGTCCACTTTGCTTGTTTCCCCAACGTTGGAAAAATCCCTCAAAAATTCACTGCAAGGAATACATTCCTAGCTTGCCAGCCTCTCCCTACAGCTCAAGTCATTAAGTTCTGGCAACATCCACTGTCTCTGTACTTTTTTCAGTTTAATCACATCTTTCCTACCGCAAATGACCAAAACTGAACACAATAACCATATACCCATATAACCATATAACAATTACAGCACGGAAACAGGCCATCTCGGCCCTACAAGTCAGTGCCGAACAACTTTTTTCCCTTAGTCCCACCTGCCTGCACTCATACCATAACCCTCCATTCCCTTCTCATCCATATGCCTATCCAATTTATTTTTAAATGATACCAACGAACCTGCCCCCACCACTTCCACTGGAAGCTCATTCCACACCGCTACCACTCTCTGAGTAAAGAAGTTCCCCCTCATGTTACCCCTAAACTTCTGTCCCTTACTTCAAATACTTCAAATGCAGCCTCACTTGTCCTGTACTGACATAATGTCCCACCTTCTGCACTTAATTCCCTAATGAAGGACAGCAGCATTATTCACCACCCTATATATTCTTAGATCCCTCTGCTCTACAATACTTCTGAGGGTTTACTTGTTTACTTTGAAATTTCTGCCTTGGTTTGACTTTCACTTCACACTTATCTGAATAACTTCAATTCGTATTCCCCAGCCAACTTGCCCAACTGATTGAGATCCTGCTGTAATTCTTGATGCCAATCTTCTTTGTCTACAGTACCATCAATTTCAGTGTCATCTGCAAATGCACTAATGATGCCTTATACATTCTCATTTAAATCGTTGTTACAGATGAGAGAACAGCAATGAGCCAGCAGCAATCCCTGAGGCATACCACTGGCCACTGATCTCCAGTCTGATAATGTCACCCATTCCTTCTCTCCAGATATGCTGCCTGTCCCGCTTAGCTACTCCAGCATTTTGTGTCTATCTTTGATGTGAACCAGCAACTGCAGTTCCTTCCTACACATCTCTAATCAACCCCTGTGTTTCCAAATGCATGTATAACTTTTCTCTCAGAATCCTCTCCAGTAACTATTCTGCCACAGACATTAGACTTACTGGTCTATAGTTTGCAGATTTTTTACAGCCTTTCTTAAATAGAGACACAACGTTAGCCGCACTCCAGTCTTCCGGCAGCTCACCCTTGTCTGTAGATGATTTATGTCGTAGAGTCCCAGGGAGCATTGAGAAACAGTGGGACTCTGAAAAAGGATCACCGAAAAGATATACAAGTAGCTAATAGATTCAAGGGATGTGGGGAGAAAGCAGGAATGGGGTACTGATTTTAGATGATCAGCCCTGATCATATTGAATGGCGGTGCTGGCTCAAATGGCCGAATGGCCTACTCGCGCACCTATTTTCTATGTTTCTATGTAAGATGTGAAGAAGACAAGTATGTTTTGCAACATATGAGGAATTTGATTTGCCGTACAGTCATACTAATAAAAAAGTCACAAAGAGAGTTGTGAGTCTGTGGAATTCTCTGCCTCAGAGGGTGGTGTAGGCTGGTTCTCTGGATACTTTCAAGAGAGAGCTAGATAGGGCTCTTAAAGATAGCAGGGTTAGGGGATATGGGGATAAGTCAGGAACGGGGTACTGATTGGGGATGATCACATTGAATGGCGGTGCTGGCTCGTAGGGCTGAATGGCCTACTCCTGCACCTGTTGTCTATTGTCTACGACATGGGATAATTGCCTTCAATATCCAGGGCTGGCATATAAGAGCAGACAGTTTATAGAACCTCAGTCCGAAGACGGGTCTCGACTCGAAACGTCAACCATTCCTTCTATCCAGAGATGCTTCCTGTCCTGCTGAGTTACTCCAGCATTTTGTGTCTATCTTATGTTTGTACACTGCAGTGTATTGTAAAATAACCACTGAAGAGATAGGAGCAAGCGTAGGACATGCAGTGGATAATCTATCTTAGATGATAGTACAATGCAAGGGTCGCCCCAGGAACAGCTGGAGAAGAGGTGTCCAGACAGAAATGTCTGAGAGACAAGGGCTCAACTGGGGAGATCTCGAAAGAACTGCCAACAACCGAGTGAGGTGGACATTTGTCAATGGCCTATGCTCCCTGGAGGACAACATAATAAAATGTCGATTAGATCACAGCTGGAGTACCAGAGCAGTTCTGGTCACCACACTACAAGAAGGGTGTGATTGCACTATAGAGGATGCAGAGGAGATTCACCAAGATGTTGCCTGGGATAGTGAACATAGAACATACAGCAGAGGAACAGGCCCTTCAGCTGGCCATGGTTGTGCTAAACATGAACTGCCAACAACAGAGAAAGGTTGAACAAGTTAGGGCTTTATTCTTTGGAGCGCAGAAGGGGGGACTTGATAGAGGTCTTTAAAATGATGAGAGGGATAGACAGAGTTGACGTGGATAAGCTTTTCCCATTGAGAGTAGGGAAGATTCAAACAAGAGGACATGACTTCAGAATGAAGGGACAGAAGTTTAGGGGTAACATGAGGGGGAACTTCTTTACTCAGAGAGTGGTGGCTGTGTGGAACGAGCTTCCAGTGGAAGTGGTGAAGGCAGGTTCGATTTTATCATTTAAAAATAAATTGGATAGTTATATGGATGGGAAAGGAATGGATGGTTATGGTCTGAGTGCAGGTAGATGGAACTAGGGGAAAATAATTGTTCGGCACGGACTTGTAGGGCCGAGATGGCCTGTTTCCGTGCTGTAATTGTTATATGGTTATATATGGTTATATGGTTATATGATACCTGCTTAAACTAATCTCTTCTGTCTCCACATGCTCCATATCCCTCCTTTCCCTACATATCAGTAGTGCAAAGTTCGTAGTGGTTCAATAGGTTTGAGAAGAACTTGGACAGGTTGGGAGAGTGGGCAAAGAAGTGGTAGATTGAATACAGCGTAGCAAAGTGCGGAGTAATGCATTTTAGAAGTAGGAATAAAGGCGTGGACTACTTTCTAAATGAAGAGAACATTCAGAAATCGAAAGTACAAACGGAATTGGGAGTGCTGGTGCAGGATTCCAAAAAAGTTAACTTGCAAGTCGAAATCGGTAGTAAGGAAGGCAAGTGCGATGTTAACATTTATTTTGACAGGACTCTAATATAAAAACAGGGATGTAATGCTGAGGCTTTATAAGGAGCTGGTCCGACCACATTTGGAGTATTGTGAGCAGTTTTGGGCACCATATCTGCTGGCATTGGGAAGGGTCCAGAGGAAATTTACAAGAATGTACTAACTGGAGTTTAGAAGGATGAGGGGGTACCTCATTGAAACTTACCGAATAGTGAAAGGCCTGCATAGCGTGGATGCAGAGAGGATGTTTCCACTAGTGGAAGAGTCTACCACAACAATCTTGCTTTAGTTTTTTTAACAACAGCTAGTTGCCCCTAATTTAGAGACATAACGAACTGCAGATGCCAGTTTACAAAAAAAAAGACACAGAGTAACTTGGGACCCTTCATCTGGAAGATGGGGACAGACTCAAAACATCACCTAACCATATTCTCCAGAGATGTTGCCTGACTTGCTGAGTTACTCCAGCACATTATGTCTTTTTTTTATGTAAACCAGCATCTGCAGTTTCTTGTAATATAAAGCCCTGTTAAAGCTGCATCTGGAATATTGTGCATAGTTCTGGCATCCCTACCTGAGGATGGAATATACTTCCAATGGGGGAACTGCAGCAGAAATTCACCAGATTGACTTGTATTAACATGAATATGCTACAAACAGTCTTGTAGGGAAGGGAGCATTTTTGGAAAATTCATGTTCCGGCATCTTTCACCCATGACATTAGCTGGTCCTCTTTCCACAGATGCTGCTTAGCCTGCTATGTGTTTCCAATATTCCCGTTTTATTTCCCTTTTCCAGTATCTGCAGTGTTTTGATTTTAATTCCTGGAATACTGGCTTGTTTTAAGGAAATAAATTCAACAGATCGATCTTTCATTCCCCTGCATTGAGGAGAATGTGAGGCGGTCTTGTTGCAAAGTATAACAACCTTAGAGGGCTTGACTGGATAGATGTAGAGTCAGTGATTCCCTTGGTTGAAGAGGCCAGAGATTACTGTCTAGCATTAGGGGCTGGCCATTCAAACAGGGCCAAGATGAAATGTCAAAACAAAGAAGGTAGTGAAAGAGGGGGTCAAGGAAAGAGCATTCACTGGTGGGTGTAGGACAGTATTAATGTGTGGCAAGTGCTGGTCACGGTGGCACAGCGGTAGAGTTGCTGCCTTACTGCCAATGCAGCACCGGAGACCCGGGTTCTAAACCGACTACGGGTGCTGTCTGTACGGAGTTTGTACGTTCTCCCCGTGGCCTGCGTGGGTTTTCTCAGAGATCTTCGGTTTCATCCCACAGTCCAAAGATGTACAGGTATGTAGGTTAATTGGCTTGGTAAATGTAACAATTATCCCTAGTGGGTGTAGGATAATGTGAGTGTGCGGGGATCGCTGGTCAGCTTAGACCCGGTGGGCTGAAGGGCCTGTTTCCATGCTGTAACTCCAAAAAAACAAACTAATTTGTAGGGAACAGAAGCAGTATCATGCAAAGTTGTTACACATGTTCTTTGCCATTTTTGTGCTGCACCTTTTCAACCAAATTAGCTTCCTGCATTTGATTTGCCAATATGACAATATTCTCCGAGCAGAGGCATTTATCTACAACTAAACAGTAACTGAACAGAGCTTTCTCCACAAACGCGTCAATCAATATCTCCCTTGTAATCAGCCACAGCCACCTATTGTTCTCCCGCAACAGTGGTGCAGCTGTTAACTGCATTGAAAATTCTCTTTTGGAAACTTCCACCACGTCTCGTGTTCAACTGGAATGTCGCCCATCTCAACAGGTTAACAAAAATATGACCACTCAATGAAGCGAGGCATGCTAGTCATTTTGAAACATTCCATTGGTCTCCCAAGTAACAAATTAAGTGTGTGGGAAGGAACTGCAGATGCTTTGTTTAAACCAAAGATAGACACAAAAAAAGCTGGCAGCATCTCTGGAGAGAAGGAATGGATGATGTTTCCGGTCGACACACTTCAGACTTGCAGAAGAAGAGTCTCGCCCCGAAACGTCACCCATTCCTTCTCTCCAGAGATGCTGCCTGACCTGCTGTGTTACTCCAGCTTTTTGGTCTATCATAAGTAACATATTTAAATGGAATAAAACTAGCAACAGATTCAACAGCATGATGTCATCATAATACTTATTAGACGTGAAATTCATTCACAGACCTCTGATTAAGAAATAGACACTTTTTGGGGTTTAAACCAGAGTGGGAGAAAAATAAACAAAAATCTGAAACTGGAATAAAATTTGCTGGGAACACACAGTCTGTCAGACAGTATCCATGGAACGTTTAGGAAAGAACTGGAGATGCTGGTTTACACCAAAGATAGACCCAAAATGCTGGAGTAACTCAGCGGGTCAGGCAGCATCTCGATAGAGAAGCGGAATAGGTGACATTTCGGGTCGAGATCCTTCTTTAGACTGAGAGTCAGGGGAGAGGGAGACTAGAGATATGAAAAGATACAAAGAACAAATGAATGAAAGGTGTGAAAAGCACAAATCAATCCCAGCCAGATGATCAGGAAAGTTAGAGCCCACAATGGTCCATTGTTGGCTGTGGAGAAGGTGATAATGAGTGGATACAAACAGTGAAACTAAGCAGGATGACAGTGAAACGAGTAGGATGACTAGTTCTCCCTCCTTCCCCCACCCTAGAGATATAAAAATTGTCCCTGGTGTAGGTTAGTGTGCGGGAATGATCGCTGGTCGGTGCGGATTCGGTGGGCCGAAGAACCGGTTTCCGCGCTGCGTCCCTGAAGTCTAAAGTCACATTGATCACGAAGGATCCATCCTATCCTCTTCCATCACTATCCCAGGTTCATCGGCAATGTCAACTTTTTTTAAATCATGTACTGCGAAACATGGCAATGTTGAGGAAATGTAGCAGATGAAAGAAGCAAACAGTCTTCATGACAAACCTCTACTGACAACTTCCATGTTGGCTCTGCAGGGGGGGTTCTGCCACTGTCAGCCTGGTTGTTCAAACGTACCGCTCACTGATTCCAAAGTGCCTCCTCTGCTTCTTTAATGTGTTATTTTGCCCTTGGAGAACAAGTCTACATTCTCAATCATTTATTGGGCTGTAACTAGGAAAGGATGTTTTTTTATTATCAGGAGTACAGAATGGGTAATTGAATTCTTGAATTCAGTCTCGCCTGTTTCATGCAACCAATGGTTCATGGCCATTAAAGCCAATGTGAAATTATAAATATCTCGTCAGTACTATTCACCAACTAACATACCCATGCTATAGGGCAGAAGAAGTGGGCAACGTTTCGGGTCGAGACTTCTTCAAGAACCTCCGTTTCTTCAGAGCTTTCGCCTCAGCGATCTTCTTGACGGGACGTGCGTTGATCCCCTTCCATCCCTGCCGAATCGTTGCCCATTCCTTAACTCCAGAGATGCTGCCTCACCCGCTGAGTTATTCCAACATTTTGTGTCTAGCTTCGATTTAAACCAGCATTTGCAGTTCTTTCTTACCGATACTACAGATAGGCACAAAAAGCTGGCGTTTGCTTCCTTACTACCAATTCGACTTGCAGATTAACTTTTTGGGAATCCTGCACCAGCATTCCCATGTCCCTTGGCACCTCCGATTTCTGGATTGTCTCCACATTTAGAATTCACCCCTTTTCGATTCTCTCCCCATCAAGAAAAAATCACTTGCCAATATAAACAAACCATTCTGCTACCTTGACAAGGTCCCATGTGGGAAAATAGTCCAAAATGTGAGAGAACATAGGATGTGAAATGTCATGTGACTGCTGGCTCGGTAATGGAAGACAGAGATTGGTAGCTTGTGATTGTGAACAGCAATGTGCCATGTGTAGGAAGACAAAAGCTGGAGTAACTCAGCGGGTCAGACAGCATCTCTGGAGAAAAGGAATGTGACGTTTCAGGTCGAGACCCTGTTTCAGTCTGAGAGTCAAGTACTTGTTCTCGCCAAGCACACCGCTAACAATGGCCTGTTTCCTTTATCATTGTTATGTTTTTGCATATCCTTCATTCATTTGTTATACATTTCACTACATCACCATCAATATCTCTCGTTTCCCTTTCCCCCTGACTCTCGGTCTGAAGAAGGGTCTCGAACCGAAACGTCACCGGTTCTTTTTCTCCAGAGATGCTGCCTGTCAGGCCAGGCTGACCCGGTGCAGTGGTGGAGAGTTGGGATCGTGCTGTCTGCTCAGCTCCTCAGAAGCGATGAGTTTGAGATACACAGACACCAAAAAAATGCAAGCCAATAATTCCGTTCCAGTGGGAAAATAGAGTTAATCATTATTTTATTCTGTGCTTTAAAGTTCCGTGATTTAAAAGAGGCCTCTCTCAGTATGAAGAAGGGTCTCGACACGAAACGTCACCTATTCCTTTCCTCCAGAGATGCTGTCTGACCTGCTGAGTCACTCCAGTTGGCTGTTTAAACCAGCATCTGCAGTTCCATCCATCACATACCCATACCACCCCTTCAGGCTAAGATTAGACTATACCTTTCAAGAACTTGAAGAACACAAGATAATACTGGAAACAATGTAACTTTTTTGTCACAGTCTTCGTGGG